>BQKN01061001.1:0-20805 GCA_022839385.1 Asparagus kiusianus | reverse complement strand
AAACTAATTACATAATAATTATCTATAATTAAAAACGTACATGTTGTACTATTACAACAGTTTATACAAAATAGTCGAAATATACACATATTGTACAATTAAACAAGAATAATTAATAAATAAAATATATTTACTAATATTTAAAATTAAATAATTATGGGATAATTATATACACAGTAAAACGTACCAGTTATACTAATACGACAGATAATATGTAACAGTAGAAATAATATAACTAATTGTACAAATAATACGTAATTAATTATACAACGTATTATACGAAAATATACGCAATAATAATAATAATACCACGTATTATTCAAAATGATACGTAATAGTATCGGTAACAATACGGATAAATTTTATAAATTTTTACTGCACTAAATAAACTTATAACTATCAAAATTATTTAAATAAATATAAAATTTGGTTTTTAAACCATAGAAAATTCTAGAAAATCGAGAAAATACAAATACTCTTTTAAAAACAATAATTAACTATTTTTAAAATACCAAAAAATTAATTTAACTAATATAAAAATTCACGATCATTACACGAGATTAGCTCAACGGCCCCCAGGGGGAAGGGGAGGAGTATATAAGAAAATACTATTAGTACATATAGATATAAATGTTAGACCCTAGAAGGGGTGATTAGGGTCAAGAGGCTATAATTATGCAATAAAAATTAAGACAAACAAACCACACTATTCTAATACAATAAAAGTAGAGGAGATAGGGTTAGGAATCGTTATCCTTTAACGCACGATGTGTTAACGAGGTTCGGTCCGCTGACCTACGTCCCCGCTCCCCACTCTCGAGGAGAAATCCACTACACAACCCGGTTTGGAAGCCGAAACTTCGTCTACACAGCGATCCCCTCACGATCTCACACTACACAGTTGATCTCACTAGATCACACTCCCTCACAGTTGATCTACACAAGATCACACTCACAAGATAGTAGAAATGGTGTATGACTCTCTCTTAACAAAGTCCCTATAGCAAAGAGAAAGAGTGCAGTTGAAGCTGGGAGGTGAACACACAAGAACTCAGAGAAAAAACAGGTTTTGAAAATATTTGCTCGGAAAAAATGGCGTCTCTGGTTTTTAAAAGTGTTAGGGCACAGAGGAAGAAGAAGGGTATAGGTTTAAATAGGAGAAACCACCCATTTCAATATCATAACCTAATCTTCCCAAAGAGGAAATGATCTTCCAACAGACTGTGCCAAACTGTGCTAAAGATCTTGTAAAGCTGGCACAAGAACCAAGGCAAGCGACCGTTTGAACAAGGGACATTGGTTGACCGACAGACTTTTCGGTCGACAGATGGAATTTTCGGTTGACCGCGAGCATGGTCTGAAAACGAGAAAACAAACAGAGACTTCATCGGTCGACCGGTGCGGTCGACCGATAGAAAAATCAAGCTCTCGGTCGACCGCATCGGTCGACCGACGAACTCTCTGTTGTTTACTGACTAATGGTCATAGGTGCGGTCAACCTGTCCGGTCGACCGCATTCTGATACATCTTAGATAAACAGTTTTGACTTAATTTAAAATATTTGGAAAATATTTATTTGACCTCTGAAAATTATGAAACTTTGTAAAATGTTTTTAATACTAAAAACAAACTGTTTGGAAAAGGAATTTTGCAGATAGGTCCTCATACTTGTGAGAAATAGTATTTTGTGAAAAAAATGCTTAAAAGCATAAGTATAAAAAAACATGTGTGTGATATCCCAGTAGCTTCAACTGAAATCAATAACTCTTTGCCTACATTTTAGCACTAGAGAGAAAAATAAAAGATAGCTAATATCCTCATATAGAATGCAATACTTGAGTCTTGATATAACTTGAATCGGATGAAGCTTCTATTTGAATTTGTTGTTCTTAGAATAACGTTGCTTCATCACTATGCCTCCTCCTCCTTTGGATATCATCGTTGTAGCGTATATTCCATCCAATCCTCTATTTGTGGCACTAACATGCTTGATAAATGAATTTACTACATTTACACTTAATAAGCTATTAGTACCGATAATGGTGGTTGTAAAACATCATCAAAACATAAGGGCTAACAATCTCCCCCTTTTTGATGATGATAACCAACCATTATGTAAGAGCAAAAAGAAAATATAGCTCATAGATAGTTGCTCCCCCTATTTATGAGCTCCCCCTAAATATATGCAACAAATGAGGAGATGTTTCTCCCCCTTTGTCACCATAAAAAATGGGGTAAAGAGAAATGCAAGCTAAACAAGCAAACAATGTAGAACTTCACATAGTGCATAAGCCCAAACCATTTCTTATGCGATAAAAATCATCCTCTCCAAGAGGCTTAGTAAATATATCCGGTAATTGAGATTTTGTGTCAACAAAGACTAGGGATACATCTTGTCTCTCTACATGGTCGCGTAAGAAATGATGGCGCACATCAATATGCTTGGTTCTAGAATGCAAAACGGAATTTTTGGAAATATTTATAGCACTTGTGTTATCACAAAAGATTTTAATATTTTGAAAATCCAAATCATAGTCAACTAAGCTTTGTTTCATCCATAAAACTTGAGCACAACATAAGCCGGTGGCAATGTATTCCGCTTCCGTAGTGGATAATGTAACACAATTTTGTTTCTTGGAAGCCCAAGAAACAAGAGAATTTCCTAGGAATTGGCATGTTCCACTAGTACTCTTGCGATCTACCTTACATCCGGCAAAGTCGGCATCACAAAAGCTATATAAATCAAAAGAGGTGCTTTTTGGATAAAATAAACCGAGATTAAAAGTTCCATTAACATACTTAATGATCCGTTTAACCGCAATTAAATTAGATGCTTTAGGAGATGCTTGAAAACGTGCACATGCACACACACTAAACATGATATCGGGTCTACTAGCGGTGAGATAAAGAAGACTACCTATCATACCTCGATATAGTTTTTGGTCCACATCTTCACCACTTTCATCCGCATCAAGCTTAACACTAGTACTCATGGGAGTAGGCGCATGCTTAGAATTTTCCAAATTAAATTTCTTTACCAATTCCTTCGCATACTTGCTTTGTGAAATGAATACTCATCCTTAGTTTGGTTGACTTGTAGCCCGAGAAAGAATATAAGCTCTCCCATCATACTCATCTCAAAGTGGTCCTGCATAACTTTAGAGAATTCCTTGCACAAAGATTCATTAGTAGCACCGAAAATGATATCGTCCACATATATTTGAACTAAAATAAAATCATTTTTCCTTTTTCTCACAAAAACAGTATTATCAATTGTTCCTTTTGAAAAACCATTTTCAACAAGAAAACTAGAGAGGCGAGCATACCAAGCTCTAGGAGCTTGTTTCAACCCATATAAAGCTTTTTGAACCGGTAAACATGATCTATGAAATCGGGGGGTTGCTCAATATATACTTCCTCTTCTATAAAACCATTTAAAAAGGCACTTTTAACATCCATTTGAAATAATTTAAAATTTTTAAAGCTAGCAAATGCCAAAAATATCCTAATAGATTCCAACCTTGCAACCGGTGCAAAGGTTTCATCATAGTCTATGCCCTCCTATTGATTGTATCCTTGGGCAACCAAACGAGCTTTATTTCTAGTAACAATACCATGTTCATCAAGTTTGTTTCTAAAAACTCATTTAGTACCAATAACACTAGCATTGTTAGGTCTAGGAACTAATTTCCAAACATCATTTCTTTGAAAATTATTTAGTTCTTCATGCATAGCTAAAACCTAAAATTCATCATTTAAAGCATCATTAATCTTTTTAGGTTCTAGATGAGATAAGAATGCGACATTACCACACTCACTCAAAGCTTTTGAACGAGTAATAACTCCTTTTGAAGGGCTCCCAATAATTTGTTCCTTTGGGTGATTTGATGCGAATTTCCAAGTTTTAGGAAGTTCAACTTGTTCATGAGCATTGGAGCTATCCACATCCTTTTGAGCTTCTATGGAGGGAGTATCATTGATTTCCAAGAAGTCTAATCCTCCCTTAACATCATCATCATCATTTTGCCTAGGTAGAACAACTTGAGAACCAACATTAGTCTCATCAAAAGTAATGTTTATAGATTCTTCAACAACGAGACTTCGTTTATTGAAGACCCTATAAGCCTTACTTCAAGGTGCATAACCCAAGAAAATACCAATATCAATCTTGGAATCAAATTTATCATGGTGATCTTTTGTATTTAAAATAAAACATTTGCAACCAAATATACGAAAGTAACCAATAAAAGGAGTTTTTCCATAAAAAAGTTCATAAGGAGTTTTCTTAAGCTTTGATCTAATCAAAACACGATTTAAAACATGGCAAGCCGTATTAACGGCTTCCGCCCAAAAATATTTTGGTAAATCAAATGAGTTTAGCATAGTACGTGCTATCTCTTGTACGGTGCGATTTTTCCGTTCAACAACACCATTTTGTTGTGGTGTTCTAGGAGCGGAAAACATATGAGTTATACCATGATGAGCATAAAAATCATTAAAAATTTTATTTTGAAATTCACCACCATGATCACTTCTTATTTTAACAACTTTCAAATCTTTTTCATTTTCAATTCTTTTGACATGATTAGCAAATTCTTCAAAATAATCATTTTTCTTTGTAAGAAATATTATCCATGTAAAACGAGAGAAATCATCAATAATCACAAAAACATAGTGTTTGCCTCCGAGAGAGGTAACACGCATAGGACCAAACAAATCAAGATGAAGTAATTGCAAGGGTTTAGAAGTCGATACCTCATTGATGGATTTGAAAGAAGATTTTGTTTGTTTACCTTTGGCACAATCCTCACATATAGTATCTTTGATGAAGTGCAAGCTAGGTAATCCTTTTACAAGATTTCTTTTAGACAATTTTGATATTAACTCCATATTTGCATGTCTAAGTCTCTTGTGCCAAATCCAAGGGTTTTCATCAATTGCCGCAAGGTACTTCACATCTTGATTTACTAATTCATTCATCTCGAAAATGTATACAATAGATTTGCGATTAGCAATGAAAACAATTTTCCCATTTATACTAATGATGCATTTATCCGGTTTAAAAGAAATATCAAAACCTTTGTCGCTCAATTGGCTAATGCTAAGAAGATTATGATTTAAACCATTTACCAAATAAACATCTTCTATAACGGGTGAGCGTTTCTTACCAATAGAACCAATACCAATGATTTTACCTTTCTCACCACTACCGAAGGAGACACTACCTCCTTCAATCCTTGATAGGGTTACAAATAACTCTTTGTTGCCCATCATATGATGTGAGCAACCACTATCAATGTACCACATCTCCTTACATTGTTGCCGTGATGTTTCCTATAAAAGATAAAGATGAAGATGTAGTAGATTTAGGTACCCAAGTCTTGGGTCATTGGTGGTTAGTAGTCTTGGTACCTTTGGGTACCCATATCATTCCATAAAAATCATGGTTGTCTTTAATCCTACAATGAGTAGAAATGTGTCCATGTTTCATACAATATGTGCACACAAAATTTCTTTTGTATGTTTGGGTGTGAGAACCATGAAACCTATTTCTACCATGGTGATCATAGTTAGCATAAGCATGAATGGGTCTAGTTCTACAACTCTCAATTTCTAGTCTTTCAATCTTGGATCTTAATTGCTTATTCTTGAAATCGAGATCTCCTAGCAATTCATCTTTTAGTACAAGAGAGGTTGTTAATTTTTCTAGCTTAATATCACAAGAAGCATGCATTTTTTAAAAGAAGAATATTCTTTAGACATTCTTTTAAATTCAAAGTTCAATTCTTCTAAAGCCGTAGCTATGTCACATTGCATGTAAAAAGATTCACTTTCGGTCTCGGATATTACCTTAAGTTCATGTGCCATGAAACAAATGTTGGGGTCATGAAGAGCAAATTTGGCTCCTTCTTCATCACTATCAGAATCACTTGGTTCGAATTCTTCCCATCCGGCATACATAGCCTTCTTCTTCTTGTACTTCATGTACTTTTCCTTGAGGTTGGGGCAATCCTTAGCGATGTGACCCGGTTCATTGCACTCAAAACATTTACCTACACGAGAGGAAAATTTGTTGTTAGATCAGGGGTTAAATTTCTTGTTCATTTTTATGAGTCTAGAGATTCTTCTAGAGAGATGAGCCACTTTTCTAGAAAAATCAACTTCACTATCCGATGACGAAGAGGAGTTATCACTAGCTCCTTTGAGAGCTATGGTCTTCAACTTTGGTGATGGCTCCTAAACTTCCCGTGATGGCACTTCCTCCTTCTCCTTTCCCTTGAGCTTCTTCTCATGGTTCTTGAGCTTTCTGATGAGGCTATCAAGAGCTAGAGTGGTAAGGTCATGAGCTTCCTCAATAGCCGTAGCTTTGGGCTCCCATGCCGGAGTCAAGGAGCGAAGTATCTTGTAGTTCATCTCTTGAATAGATAATTGCTTATCAAGACCATGTAATTCGTTTATGATATTAGTAAAACGGGAAAACATAGCATCAATGGATTCATTAGGTAAACAACTCATAATCATGCATAAGCCCACTAATCTTAGATTCCTTAACTTGGGGGTTCCTTCATGTGTGATGCATAATTTTACCCAAATTTCGTATGCGGTTGCACACGCGAAAACTCTATTGTATTCATTAGGAGAAAGACTACAAATTAAGGCATTCATAGCCTTAGCATTGAGATTGGCTAGGTGCCTTTCTTCATCGGTCATGTTCCTAACTTTGGACTTCTCTACATATTTCTTTTCTATGAGCTCTAGGATGTCAAGATCAATGTAACGAAGGTAAATTCTCATCCTAGCCTTCCAATAGGCAAAATTACTCCCGGTGAAGAGAGGTGGTCTAGTGGTGAATTGTCCTTCTAACATATGCATATTCAAAGAAGCCTCCATTAGATCTTTTCTCTAAGGCGGTTAAACCAAAAACTAGTATAGAGACCAAAGCTCTGATACCAATTGTTAGACCTTAGAGGGGGGTGATTAGGGTCAAGAGGCTATAATTATGCAATAAAAATTAAGACAAACAAGCCACACTATTCTAATACAATAAAAGTAGAGGAGATAGGGTTAGGAATCGTTATTCTTTGACGCGCGATGTGTTAACGAGGTTCGGTCCGCTGACCTACGTCCCCGCTCCCCACTCTCGAGGAGAAATCCACTACACAACCCGGTTTGGAAGCTGGAACTTCGTCTACACAGCGATCCCCTCACGATCTCACACTACACAGTTGATCTCACTAGATCACACTCCCTCACAGTTGATCTACACAAGATCACACTCACAAGATAGTAGAAATGGTGTATGACTCTCTCTTAACAAAGTCCCTATGGCAAAGAGAAAGAGTGCAGTTGAAGCTGGGAGGTGAACACATAAGACCTCAGAGGAAAAACAGGTTTTGAAAATATTTGCTCAAGAGAAAATGGCGTCTCTGGTTTTTGCAAGTGTTAGGGCACAGAGGAAGAAGAAGGGTATGGGTTTAAATAGGAGAAACCACTCATTTCAAAATCATAACCTAATCTTCCCAAAGAGGAAATGATCTTCCAACAGACTGTGCCAAACTGTGCTAAAGATCATGTACAGCTGGCACAGGAACCAAGGCAAGCGACCGTTTGAAAAAGAGGCATCGGTTGACCGATAGACTTTTCGGTCGACCGATGGAATTTCCGGTCGACTGCGAGCCTGGTCTGAAAACGAGAAAACAAACAGAGACTTCATCGGTCGACCGGTGCGGTCGACCGATAGAAAAATCAAACTCTCGGTCGACCGCATCGGTCGACCGACAAACTCTCTGCTGCTTACTGACTAATGGTCATAGGTTCTGATACATCTCAGATAAACAGTTTTGACTCAATTTAAAATATTTAAAAAATATTTATTTGACCTCTGAAAATTATGAAACTTTGTAAAATGTTTTTAATACTAAAAACAAACTATTTGGAAAAGGAATTTTGCAGATAGGTCCTCATACTTGTGAGAAATAGTATTTTGTGAAAAAACGCTTAAAAGCATAAGTATAAAAAACATGTGTGTTATATCCCAGTAGCTTCAACTGAAATCAATAACTCTTTGCCTACATTTTAGCACTAGAGAGAAAAATAAAAGATAGCTAATATCCTCATATAGAATGCAATACTTGAGTCTTGATATAGCTTGAATCGAATGAAGCTTCTATTTTAATTTGTTGTTCTTGAAATAACGTTGCTTCATCACTATGCCTCCTCCTCCTTTGGATATCATCGTTGTAGCGCATATTCCATCCAATCCTCCATTTGTGGCACTAACATGCTTGATAAATGAATTTACTACATTTACACTCAATAAGCTATTAGTACCGATAATGGTGGTTGTAAAACATCATCAAAACATAAGGGCTAACAATAAAATCATTCATATTACTCTAAATGGAAACTGGTATTTAGAAACCCATAATACGAGGATTAGTACGTCGAGCGAATTAATCCAAATAAGGAAACCCTAATGTATATACCATGTCTCAAATTGTGAATCGCTAAATACCAATCTCAAACCTATGAATGAAAAACAGTACTTAAAGGAAAAATACCATAACTCCAAACCATACAGAGCCAATTGTAGGTGTAAATTTTGATCTCCCGAAACAGGGATTTTGTTTGTATTGATAAGAATAGCTTATTACAAACTAATGAATTAAAATTACAACAGAAGCGGAGGGAAGGCCCTCCTTGTTTAATTAACGTGGGGACTTCGGTAGCTATAGGACACCTCACTCGGTTCTCGCACCAAGTTTGCTTCCCTTAGATGATTTGACCGAGGTTGCTGGTAAGCTTTAGTATGCAGTAAAAGCTCGTATTGATCGAGTTCGAGTTCCCGAGCTTAATGGCTATCAAGGCCGAAAGCTGGAAGAGGATGCAACAGTGCAAAGGTCATGCAAAGAGCTTGTCGTCAACTCTGTCGAGAGTTGAGAGCCGTGGTTCAGCTAACTGATTAATTAACTGTGAGCTAACCGAGCTGCTGAACCACTAACTTGCTGAACCCCTTCTCCGTGATCGAAAGAAGTTCTTAAATAGAGGAGAGATGGTGTGGCTACTCCTTGAATCATGGGATATGACCATGTACTGTTGGGAGATACCATGCTCCTCACTTGTACCATGAGCAACCGTTTGAGGGGCTCGGAGCACTGTACTTTCCCCTTCACATCGTGGGAAATGGGAAGGTCCACTCCTATACGCGTGATACTATGGCTGTCCAATACTCGAGTGAGTCTGGCAAGTTCGTCGATTGCTTAGCGGTTTGCTTGGTCGTTCAGGCGAGTCTTGGCTGCTTGATCGAACTTGACTCATGCAGGCGAGTTAAGTACAGCGGCGGTGTCCAACAACTGCAAGGATTTGACTGGCAACTAGTACTATGAGCCGCTACTTGTTGGACCTAGAGTACTGTGCTCCTTCCCTTCATGTCACGAAAGGTGGGAAGGCCCATCCCTGTACGTGGTATAGCGGCTGTCAAGTACTCTGGCAAGTTTGGCGAGCTTACCATTTGTAGACGAAGTCGACTCTTGACTCGTGCAGGCGAGAAAAGCTTCATGCAGGCGGACTTGGCGATTGCATGGATTTGACTAATCTCTCGTACTGTGAGCAGCTACTTGATGGGCTCTGAGTACTATGCTCCTACCCTTCATGTCGTGGGAAACGGGAAGGCCCTTCCTTGTACGTGGTATAACAACCGCCAAGTACTCTGACGAGTTTTGCGAGTTTGCCGTCTATAGGTGAGTTCAACTCTTGGCTCGTGCAGGTGAGTCAAGTCAGCAGGCGGGTTTGCGGCCATCCGATGTAGGCAAATTTGGTGATCATGTAGCCTTGGCTCATGCAAGTGAGCCCAGCCCTTGGTTGAGCCTAATTTCTAAGCTGCACGGGCGGCTTAAACATGTAGGCGGATTTCGTGTT
The DNA here is from genome assembly GCA_022839385.1 of Asparagus kiusianus. NCBI lineage: Eukaryota > Viridiplantae > Streptophyta > Magnoliopsida > Asparagales > Asparagaceae > Asparagus > Asparagus kiusianus. Next base: position 10,887 of record BQKN01061001.1, on the reverse strand, counting down.
TCTTCTGCCAAGGGAATTTTTACTATCTACAAGACCCCCTTCAAAGTTTTCAGACCTAAACCCACTTGTGTGTGGTCTGGAATACTTTAAATAAAGAGGTTCCTCTTAGGATTTTAGCAAACCCTTAGCTATCAACGGGTTTGATTTACCTTTACCGATTGCCGTTTGAATCGGGCTAGTCATACTATTCCCCTCAGTAAGATGAGTTGTTGAGTAGTTTCTCTTAGGCTTGATGCTAAGATTTATGCTCTAACCTTTAGCTGTTTGAGGCATGGGTTCGAGTTATTCATAACCGTCAGGTCGCGGTTTGATAGTTTCGTAACGATTTTATCTGAATGACTGTTGTCCGTCGGTGCATCCGGCGGGTGCATCCATGGGCTGCATCGCTCGGTAGGTCTGATCGTGTAGGTAAGACTATTCCATCGATGATTCGAAACTTCAGATGAGTCGGACCACTCGAGATTCGTCTTCAGAGGCGAACAAGGCCGAATAAACGAGCTGTTCAGGCGAAAATCATTTTCACTAGCGAGGCGAACTAGACATTTGCAGGCGAATTTCGCTTCACGGGCAAAATTTGAAAATTTAGAGGGTGAGCTCGCCATCTGTTCACAAGCAAAATTCTTTCTTCCGGTGAGATTCGAGATGGTAGGAGGTGAGCCACGTGTTCGTCAGCAAAGCCTTGTGTTTCGTGCTTTTCAGCTGAGGTCGCGTGGGTTCGTCAGGTCTCATTCAATGCGATTTGACAAAGCGAAGTCGCTTCTGTGCACCTCGCTCGATGATGAATCATGGCCGTACTTTTTGATCCCGGCCGTTAGATTCGGCCATGAGTTTTGGTGAGAGTTCCGGGTTTCGATTCGCTCGACCCGTTTCCTGTCTCGACGGTTCCTCTGTAACCGTTGAAAAATGAACTGTTGAGAGTGATCCAGGTCATTGATTTCGATCGTGGTCACGTTTCTCAATCATCAACGCTTCGCCTCTTGAGAGCAATCTGGGCCGTCGATTTCGATCGTGGCCGTGCCTCTCAACTGCAAACGTTTCGTCTTTAAATAGGCTTCGTCCCCTTCCGTTGAGAACTACCGTGCTCAGGAACTTTTGCTTGCTCAAAAACTTTTTAGAGATAAAAAACTCCCACCTCGTCTTCGATCCTCCGACATGGCACCAAAATCCAAGAAATGCATTGTGAAGGGAAAGGGTCCCGCTCGCTATCCTGGCAGCGTCGTCGTCGGTGCGACCGCCAGCGTGCCTAGGACACACTTGGGTAAGTCGGAAGGTTTGTCTAATGACTTCACATTGCTAGCCATCGCTGGGTCGGGAAGATGAGCACTGCTTGTTCGTCTTCTTTTATGGGTTTTGCCCTTTTTGGCAATTTCCCTGATTTGGGTGAACTCCCCCCTTTTCAGACGGATTCGGCCTTTGCTAGGCGAATCCGGTCCCTGTCAGACAGTCTTATCTTTTATCAGGCGGATCCGATTATCGTCAGGCGGATCTAGCCTAACAGGTAAGTTTGTCCTTTGTCGGGTAGGTTCTGCCTTCGTCAGGCGAACTCGGTACTGACCAGGCGGACTTAATTTCGCCAGGCGGGACCCGTCTGCCAAGATTCGCCAGCTTTAAGGACTTAGGAGTTTTCTGATTCTCAATGCGAATTCAGTTCTAATCCTTTAACCTTGTTTTGCAGCCACATTTTCTGATGAGGCCCTCCCGCAGGGTGTTGCCATTGGCCTTGCCGGCGGCTTGGGTTACACGGCGCCCTCCCGATTCCCTCTTCTTGATCCAGTGCCCGTATTTACTGCTGATAAGCCAGAGGAGTTGGTCAAGAGAGTGACTGATGGGTATCATCTCACGTTGCATGAGTTGATTACTGATGCAGCGCTAACAGACATGGCCAGGGCGGAGCAGAAAAATCCCCAGTTCATGTTTGGTGATACCGCGGCTGACCCCTCAGCTCTACTTCTTGGAGAGAGCAAATAGCTTCGTGTCGTGGACGGAGTCCACTACTATCTTTCCAACATGCCGAGGGGGTTCTCGATCGTCGGGCTGCGGTCGCTTGCGGTTCCGAGACCGATGAACTGGGACCTGCACCCTACTCAAGATGGGATAGTTTGCGAGGTCTTTACCAGATCGTCTGTTGGGTACGAGGTCGACAGCTCTTGTAAGCGCGTGGTCGCCTTGCGTCCCGGCTTGTTGAACAACGAATGGCCCGTGGGGGAAACGACTGCAGTGACAAAACTTTCCGTCACCATTTCTTCTAAGCCAGGGAGCAGTTTCCTCCGAAGGACTTCAGGGCTCCGTGATGGATTCATTCTGTGCCCGACAGTGGTACTTGGTGGTCTAAGATCACCGAGTACGTTTTGACGGAGAACTCTGACCTTGCGGGCTTGGAGCTATTCGTGGCTATCCGAGCCACCTAGCATGGCCTGAAAATCAACGCCCCTTAGTTCCATAGCATCTTGGAACTTTACTGTCTGGATAGCTGTACGTTCTTCACACCTAATGGAGAGCTTAGCATAATCCTCCACGAGATGTATGATGTGTCGGGGTTGCCTTTAGGGAGCTTCCCCTATAAGGAGTACGTACCGAGTCAAGACGAGATCGACTATCTTTCGAGTCGGTTCCCCCTAATGGTTGAGACCTTATGGGAGTTGCTCGGCCACTACCACATATGTCTCGACACCTTGGGCGTAGTGGATCATAAGGGCAAGAAGAAGAGGACTGCTAGGATTAGTCATAAAAACTGGGCTGACTACCTGTTCCCCGGGAATGATGTCAAGGGGAGGCCTACTCTGCCACTGGGTGAGTGTGACCAGGCCAAAGTGGAGCGTCGGATGGCCAAAGGGGAATCCGCCAAAACCCTTGAGCATGACGAGGGTGCGTTCTCATTCGGGACAACCTTCCAGTCATTCCACCACCAGGCCAAGTCTCCTATATCCGCAAAGGCTCTGCTCACGGGATACCTCATGCTGTGGTTGAAGAGGTGTGTGGTTCCCACCCATTCCTTCAAGGCGCTCCCGGTGGAAGTGGTTTACCCTACGGTACGCTTGGCCTATGGGAGGCCGTATGCATTGGTGTCGGCAATGGTAGCCTGTATCCAATGGGGGCTCCACACACTGACAAACCAATTTTGTCATGTGTCGTATGTCGACGAGGGCGAAGGCGAAGTCGCTAAGACTCCTAATCCGAGAGTGGGGCTGCCGTACACTTATTTGATGGCGTGGTTCATATACCACTGCGAGTGTTTGATGAGTGCCCTAGTGGTTTTATAGGGAGAGGGATCTGTCCCGTTCGTCCAGTGTCTGGAAAGATGCTCTTGGAAGTGTAAAGACGTTCATGACATGAGGAAGACGTTGCCTTATTTCGGTTATTACAACTTCTGACGATTCTTCCCTTACTTCACTGGGGGTGGATATGGCGAGTCGCTTCGGGACGTATCGACGGCAGATCATAACACCATTCTCTCTTGTGGCACCTTCCGATGGTTAGTTAACACCCGGTCGGGGTATCACATCTTACGAACAGGCCCCGTGTGTTACCTCGAGCCTTATTTCCCTTGTAGGTTTGCCCGTCAGTTCAGGTATGACCAGCTCTATGTTGGGAACGTTAACCCTTATTTTGATTATGAAGGAGGGTTGGTTGATGGTGTGCGAGGGTGGTTCTGGACCTACGCTAGTGGTACCAATGCGCACTTTGAACTGCTGGCTAAGGATCGTGACCTTCGCCATTTGCTTCTCTATTGTTGGTGGTACCGAGGTGCAAGTGCGAACCCTGAGGATTTTTGTTTTCAAAGTTCATGTTTGGTAGAGCGCGGACGTCACCCGAGGGTAGCTACCCACCCCTCAAGGTGAAAGGGTCGCCAGACTGTGGTGGAGTGGTTTGAGGATATCCCTGAAGAGGAGACCGAGGATCTTCACACTGGCTTGGGAGACTTCGGGGAATCCGCGGCTCGCGCCCCGTCCCTTTATCCTTAATTGGATCCCGTCGACGTGCCGGGAGGATCAGATGAGTTAGCTCGGGTGGGTGAACGCCCGGAACAGGCCCGGGGAGCAATCACTGGGCAGCTGGGGATGCCGCTCCTAGCTCGTAGCGGCTCTCTTCTTCCTAAGCGACAATGGGAGGCCGTGGTCGACAGTTCCAGGGTAGAGGTGGCCAAGAAGGCCCGTCACGTGGAGGCGGCCGAGGCTATCGGAGCGGCGAGAGGCCAGGATGATGCAACCCCTTTGCTAATTCCTGAGGTTACTACTCCTACGGCTAGTGGTGTTATGTCTGCTTCGCTTACTACCTCGGGGACGGTTCCGGCAACTTCGGAGGTTGTTCCTTCATCGTCTGCTATGGGATAGCAGGTGGTGGTTTCAACGACGCCCACCATTGTGCCGAGGGGTAACCTTTATTATCGTATCCTCGGGTGCATGGTCGAGTTAGCATTATTTAACATTTGCCTTGACTCAATGTAGGTACGGTTGAGGAGGCAATCCCCATTCCTTCGGATGAAGACGGGGCGGGGCGGGGGGGGGGGGGGGGGGGTCCGGCGATGAGTCGGATCTCGGCAACTTAGGTAAGAGCATGGTCGAACGTTGTTGACCTATCTCTGCTGAGCCGCCCATGGGGTTCTTTTCAGAAGTTACGATTAATCTTCTTCCTGTATTTATAGCTACTCCAGCCTCGGATGCCGCTAGAAAAGAGTATTTCCCCTCTTTGGCTGACCAGTCGGCTGAAGAGGGTAGCGAAGCCGATAGCGAAGATGACGACTCGATCCACGAAATGATGTCGAGTGATGAGGGATCGTCTGAATCTGAATGGGAGACTCACACTTCTGAAGAAGTGCCGGTCGAGATAGGATCGCCGGCCTATGGGGCTTCTACCCAAGGGGAAGCACCTACCTGTGTGGTCGTTGATCCCTCACTCCCTATCTCGACGATCATTGAGATCACACTCAGATCCGTGGTCGAGACCCCGGCTTGTGCCTCAGTCTCAGCGGTGTCTGTTACTACTCCCGCTGCTATGGCATTCACTACTTCGGCTCCGGCCTGCGTGACAACATTAGCGGTCGATGAGGCCGCCCTTTCTACCTTGGCTCATTCGCACAAAAAGTTGGTGGATCGAACCATTGCCAGCCTCCAAGACACCCTTGCAGACAGTATCAGCCTCACATTGGAGGAGAGCTGCCCCTTTGAGGAGTTCAACGAGGCCCTTGAATATCATATGGGCTTCTTGATCAGGATTCTGGGTCCCTCTACCGCCAATCTGTACTTCAAATGTTTGGAGGAGGTAGAAAAGATTATCGGACAGCTTCTTACCTTTCGTACCATGAGTTCCGAGATCCTCCATCTTGCATCTGGCAAGGTCTATATAGCATTGGAAGAGCGTGATCGTAGACTGGAGGAGACAACATAGTTGGAGGCAAGGCTGACGAAAGAGCTGGAGCGTGTTACGACCGAGAGCGAGCGAATGAGTTTGGCACGCCAAGAGGTCGATTCCCATGCCTCCTGCCTTTCTTCGGAGATAGCGGGGACCAAACATATCATTACTAATGCGCAGGCCTTATTGGCTACCCAGGAGAAGGCTCGTGAACAGATGATAGGAGAGTTAAAGGAACTCGAGTCTCGATAGCAGCTGGTCGTTGACACTATCGAGGAGAAGGGCCGATTCCTCAAGGCAGTGAGGCACACCGTCCAAGACTTGCTTTCACGCTCTGAAGCAGATATTCGTCGAGAGATCCTGAGAAGGCTCGAGCTCAAGCGTGCCGAAGAGATTCGCGAGTTGGAGTCACGGCTGAGAGATTTTTTAATATGCTTTCGATTATATCATTGTATTCGAATCCCTCTTAATGAATGGAATTGTGGTTTCATCCCAGTCATTGTTCCTTTTATTCTGTGTGTGTGCCTTTTGTCACTAGTTACAGCAGGCGCTATTGAGTCGACTGGGTGACTCAATAGTTACAGCAGGCGCTATTGTGTTTTTTGATTCGCACTGGGTGACTCCTGGCCGTGGGCGAGTCCCCAATGTAGGCAAATTTTAGCCTTAGGTGAAATTGCGAAAAGTTTGAGTTTCGTTTGAATCCCAATTGGGTCAATCTTCAGGCGAACTTGAAAGTGGCTCGAACTCCAAACGTGAATAAGTTTTAGTTAGGCAGATCAGCATAGTGTGTGGGTCTGAGCCTTCGAGCAAACTCCATATGTGCGAGTTCGCCTGACAAATTTAATTCGTAGGCGGGCCTTGTTTTTGGTGGGCCACACGTCTATCAATTAAGATGACATAAGCACGTCTTTTCCTATTAAAGGCAGCATAGTGGGGGTTCCTCGTTCTTCGTGCCTAACCTAAACTGTTGGACAGAGACCGTGTTGGAAACTAACACATCTCGACCGTTCGCGTGAGATTTGGTATCACCTTGCCTTATCTGTGACTGTTCCATTCGAACGGTCTAATCAGACGGTAGGCGTTTGCCCATGCCATATATTTAATGCCCCTCCCTCTACATTAAGGGGTACTGTAGCTTTAGTCATCTTTTCAGAAGAGAAATACACGCTTCCTCTTGCTGTGCTTGCGATGGCACCGAATGTGAAGAGGGCTGCTTCAAAGAAGGGCAAGGCTGTTTCCTCCTCTTCCCCCACCGAAGTCGCCGCTGCTAAAGGTACTTTTGTGTCTAGATCCTCGTTCAGTTTGATTATGGGTCTGTGAGCAAGGTGATACCCCCTGCTCATAACCCTCTTTCCTTTTTGTTGTGCCATCGTGTAGTTCGGGAAGGAGTGCCCTTCACTAGAGAGCAGAGGACTGAGCCCATACTCGTTTTTGACAACAAGTCCGAGGGAGCCGCGGCTTCTCCCACTTTGCAGCATGTTCCCCCGCCTAGAGCGGAGTCTTGCCTTGAGGTTCCTCCCATTGCAGCGCTTTCTCAGGATCAAGAGCCCGTTCTCTCAGGCTCTCTGTCTCTACAGGCTCGTATCGAAGAGTTTGAAAATACCACGAAGCAGGTGATTTCCCTTATCAGCCTTAGTCTTGGGGTCTATGCCGACTTCAAACAGTCCCTCCTGGATCGCATGGTCAATCTCAGGCGGTTGGGTGAACCTCGTCTCACCGCACGTTGCATGCAGCGGCTTCTCTATCTGGAGTCGTGTCTAACACACCTAGAGACCCTGCTGCATGGAGGTTCCGCGGTTGACGTGGAGCGTTTCTTGTCTCAAGTTCAGCGTCGGGAGGTATGGGAACAGGAGGTTTGCTCGAGGAAAATGGCTAATTTGGAGTCCACGTTGCCTTCCTTGTGGACCAACAGCGCTCACTGGGGGAGCGGATAGGTACTCTTACTTTCACCGTATCCCGTCTGAGGGCTGAGTTAGAGCTTACAGAGACGACTCTAGTGGGCCTCCGATCTGAGAGCCAGAAAGTTAACAAAGTTGTCGAAGAGGCGGCCCGAAAACTTTAGATGCTGCACCAAAAAGACTCTGTCGCCGCCTCTACCTTCGAGGTTCGGACACAGAAGGAAGCTGAGGATAAAGCCCAGGAAGACCACGCGAGAAGGGTGGTCGCAGCTAAAGCAAAGCTTGTGCCCTTCAGCCTCCTAGACTAGACTCTCTGGGCCGAACAGTGTTAAGACATTTGATGTTAATGACTCGATCGATTGTAAAATCATAACTTTATTCAAATATATTGTCTTAAAACTGGATGAATGATATGCTCCTTTGATTTTCAAAATGTGTTTGTGCATGTTCTCTTTCATGTCATTGTTGTCTTTTATCCTTCCAGCTTTTATTTCTCTCTATGAAGTCGCCGTGGGCGAATTCGAGTTATAGCCGGATTCTAACTACTTGCGAGTTCAGGCTGTGGGCGAGGTCTAGCCATAGGCGAATCAAGTCGAAGGTGAGATGAATGCTGATTTGGGAGTAACCACGTGTCTAGTCGCGGTCCTACGCGCTTGCTAGCTGGGTTGGTGTTGGCACGTCACTTCGTATTAAAGGCGGTGTAATGGGGGGCTCTTCATTCCACGCCCAATCTGGACCGTTGAATGAGAGACGCACTTGGACCGTACATCATATATTGCCCTCTTTCTTTGTCGAATAGGTCATTGTGTTCATTGCTTCCTTCTCGTACAAGATGGCACCGTGGGCGAAGGTATCAGGTGCTAAGAAGATAGGAGACGATGCCTCTTCTCCAGCTCCCGCACTTGGCTGCGACCCAAAGTCTAAACCTCCGGACCACGTCGTGACCCAGTTAGAGGAATTGGAGAACACCATGAAGCGAGTGATCTCGCTCGTCGATCAGGGCCATAGTACCTTCTCGGAACTAAAACAGCCCCTCTCAGAATGTATGGCCTGTACCCAGCACTAGGATGATTATAAGCTCGCCATAGGCTGTTCGACGAGACTTGTTGATCTGGAATTGCTCCTAACAAAACTGGAGGACTTACGACATGCAGATTTGGAGCTAAAAGTGAAGCTATTCTTGGCTACAGCTCGTCGTCACGCTGTGTGGCAGCAAGAATGCCGAAGGCGAGACATAAAAGACAAAGAGGCCCTTATCGGTCATTTGGATCGCCTATTGCAATCTGACATGGAGTCTAACGTTTCTTCGATTTTTTTAGGTATGATCCCCCACGCCAAGGGGGAATCAATCTTGATTGGCCTATGCATTCAGAGTGAGACCGTGGAAGGCGATCTTGCAAGGGAGAGGCGTAATCTTCCACTGCTGCTTCAGGAGGATGCCGCTGCTAATGCTTCTTTCGAGGCACGGGTCCAACAAGAGGTAGAGGGCAAAGCTCACGCTATGCATGCGGAGAAGATAGCCGCTGTCAGAGCCAAGCTCGCGTCTTTCAAACTCCTAGATAAACCCGTAGGATAGGAGTAGATTCAAGATACCCTGTTCAATGTTTTGTTTCTCGAATGTAATGTTACGACTCTCTTGATTGTAAAGTCATAACTTTCTTCAAATGTATTATCTAGAAACATCTAATGAACTTCATACTTTCTCGTTACGTACACAATCTTCTCATTTTTCATTGTGTCTCCATTCAGCGTCTTACTCATGTAATGGGTAGACTCAATTGTTGGCGATTTTGCGTCGCAGGCGAAATTCAAGCGATAGAGAGTTTAGGCTGCAAGCGAGGCTCAAGTGTTAGCGAGTTTAGGCTACAGGCAAAACTCAAGCGATGGCGAGTTTGGGCCGCAAGCGAAACTCAAGTTCTGGTGAGTTTGGGCCGCAGGCGAAACTCAAATGCTGGCGAGTTTGGGCTGCAGGCGAAACTCAAGTGCTGGCGAGTTTGGGCCACAAGCGAAACTCAAGTGCTAGCGGGTTTGTGCCGTAGGTGAAACTCAAGCGATGGAGAGTTTAGGCTACAAGCGAAACTCAAGTGCTGGCGAGTTTGGGCTACAGTGAAACTCAATCGATGGTGAGTTTGGGCCGCTTGTCCGGCTACGGACCCAAATGCTTGCCAGCTAAGGTGATGTGGGAACATCAATCCTCATTAATTGCAAGGTAACGAAACACTTCGCCTTCTGTGCTTAATCCAAATGGTCGGTTTGGAGTTCCAAGAGCGAGGCTTTTATGGGCATCGAGCTCGAAGCACCGCCAGAGATCTGAGCCGGTCGATTTATTTAGGGAAGTGAATCTCAGTTGTTGGGCTTTCAGCTATATAATGTGCTTGCTATTCCTTTGGCAGAGTTCTCATGTTTACGAAAATTCACTTGAAAAGACATTCACAGAATCCTCTCTACTCTGCTCAATGGCCTCCGAGTCTGACCATGGTGCCTCCGAGGGGGAGGGTGTCGACTCCTCCTCTACTATTTTCGGCGTTGGTGTGATGCCATCTTCAGCCACAGACTCGACCCAAGGGTCTTCTGCTCCGGCTTCCATCCTCAGTCCGGCATTTGCCATCTTCTAGAAATTAGAGGACGCTATACGCAGGATAGCTACCATCGTTAGCGAGGGCGCCGGGAGGTACTATGACATGCTCCCCTTAGTAGAGGAGAGTTTGGAGGAGATCCACCGTGTGGGCGGTCCTCAGGTCGCCCGGCGATGTGAGCGAGAGCTCCATTATTTGGCGGGGCTGATGTATCGTTTGGAGGAGTTTGTACATGCCGACTCAGAACCGGCGCCTCTCGCAATGAGTGCTCTACTCGAACGTGAAGACTTAGCCAAGCAAATCTTGAAGTAGGAGGCCCTGCTCAGTCGCCTACATAGGCAACATCATGCCATTCTGGCGAAGATGGATGCCTACCTGTTCATGGATGTTGGATCCCTCGAGGGAGAGGTAAAGTTGAAGAGGCTTGAGCGTGAGAAGGCGCGGGTCAGTCGCACCATCGAGGCGGAGGCGAGGACGCTCCAACTCCTTCACTAAATGGAGGAAGATGGCGAGGCCGCTCTCGCCAGGCTCCAGCAACGGTAGGAGGAGAGGGCTAGGGCTAGACGCATGACGGATCTTGTGGCAGTCAAGGCCAAGATCAACGCTTTCAGCCTACTGAAGCTTATTTAAAACGCCCTTCTTTTGGTGTGCCTGCTGTAATTGTTGTTGATGTCTACTACATCTTTAAACATGTTGATCATAAACTCGGCCTGAAAAGGCTTTTCATGCTTTTGGTTATTTACCGTTTTGCATGTGTATCCCTCCCCTTATTTTCTGCGTTGATCTATGCTTAGGACTATTGGTTAATCCTTGATAGCCATCGTGTTGGACTCGCTTGCGCTGCTTGTTGTTAGACCCTAGAGGGGGGTGATTAGGGTCTTATGCTAATCTAATCCGATTATATGCCAATTAAAATTAATTAACAAGTTATCCTAGCAAGTATGAAATGCAACAATATATATGAGCTAGGATAAGCAATATACAATATGATATATCCTAGCAAAGAGGTATATAGTAAAATATATACAAGGATATATAAACTAGCACAAGGGTGAATTAACCAT
>BQKN01061000.1:0-23698 GCA_022839385.1 Asparagus kiusianus | reverse complement strand
TTGGTATGATGATGGCCGCCACTTTGTTCCTGGCCTCCTCTAGGGCTAAAGACTGTGCATGATATTCCAAAGCACCATTGGCATTCTGAGTGCTAAGGAGGTTGACAATACCTTCTTCGCGGGAAAGTTCAGCCTTCAACCGTAGGACTTTAGCTTCAGCTTCAATAAGTCTGTTCTGAAGCGAATTCATAGAAGCAGTGGAGCGTTCTAGTTCTTCTCGCTTCAGAGTGTTACGCTCATGAAGCTCTGCAATCTGACGCTCTTTTTCAGCCAAGTCCCGTTCTAGTGCTTCTCGCTGAATTACCTCTGCGACCTGAAGCTTAGCCAAAGTTAACATAATCTGCAGCTGAAGTTCCACGTGGTCCATTGCCTCGAAGCGTTCTAATTTCTCTTCCAAGCGAAGAATAATCTCCGAACAGCGCTCAAACCATCGAGTGTCGCCCACGCTCCTGACCCCATTCAAACCTGCCTCCAGAAGAGGTCGAAAGGAATTCAAAGTTCCCTGACCATTCATCATGGACTCAACCACCATCTTCGCAAGGCCATTCAGATATGCTAAAGAGATCTGAAGAAATTTGGGTGCATTAGCAAGCTTGACAACCGCACCCGAAGATACCCCTTCGGCAGCTGAGATCGGTGCATCAAGATGATGACTAGCAGGCGATCCAGGTGCTGAAGCTGCAGAAGCAATTGAAATGTTCAGTTGCGAAGGACTTGAGGTCAAAGCCATCAATGCCTTCGCTTGAGATGAACTTGGCCCAGCCTCTGTCGGAGTGAGTGAGATCTTCATCACAGCTTTCGGTGAAGCTTCCACCGCAGAGGGGTCATGCAAAGCTTGTCCCTGCAAAGGGGCTGACACTGGCTCAAGCTGCTGTTCTGGAGGAGGAGTCACTGCAGTGGTCTCAGGCAATGTGGCAGGCGGAGCAGTTGCCTTGGGTGAACCAGGTAGATGTTGCTCTTGTGGAGGAGCCGACGTCAGCGCAGGTTCTTGCTCTAAAGGAGCAGCTGAAGTAGTCCCGGGAGTAGGTGAACCTGCACGAAAAAACGGTCGGAACGCGAAAAAAGCGTGCGGGATAAGTCGAAACAAACTAAGCTTACCGGTGAGATAAAAAGGAGTATAACCAGAAGCTTTATCAGATGGAGCCTTGGGAGCATCGTCAAAAAGAGTTATGTCATCCATAGAATTATGCTCCTCATCCTCCGCATCATCACCCGGCAAATTGCTAACTTCAGCATCCTCACCATCCCTATCTTCGTCAGCTTCATTACCAACCGAGGAGCCTTCATAATCAACTCGCTCCTCATCATCCCGGGTAGCTGAAGGTTCAGGGAGACTGGTGTCAACAGCTGGTTTAGTCATAAGTCCCGTTGTAGGACTAGGCACCAAATCACCAGCTTGTGATATTAGCAAGGAAGGAGAAGGGGATGGATTCTCTTCGATATCCCTCTGCTCCAATACCGGAGACTTAGGAAGGTCCATCACCGGTGCAGATTCTGCATCTGCGGTCATAAACTCATCCTCTTCACCTTGAGGGGGATGGTAAGAAGAAACATCGCCCGAAAGGGCTGGCCCATGAGAGCGAAGCCCAGTCCTATGGGGCAAGCCCGCAACAGAAGATTCCTGTTGTTCTTCATCTTCGGCAGCTCTGATGGCATCTGCCTTCAACTTAGACTTTTGTTGGCCTTTGGGGGGAGAATCAACCAGCAACTTCCGACGAATCTGTTTGTCATATTTGCCGGTCTCATCCGCTGAGAGTTTTCTCTTCCCAGCTGCTCTGGTCACGGGGAGATTAACCGCTTGTTGCTCTTCCGCCTGAACAGGCTCAGCTCTTTGCTCCTCTTCCTGCCCAGCAGGCTGGTTCTCAATGGCTAAGAACTCGTCAATCCCTCTCAAGCGGGATGTCTTGGACCCCTTTCTTAAAGCATACATATGCCTAATGTCCTTTAGGAAAGATGTATTTAAGTTGTAATTGGGAGTCTGAGAAGCGGCGTAGTACCAATTGCAAAAGCTGATGGAAGTATAGGAGTTTGAAGTTTTGTGAGGAAGCCTGAAGACGGCCTTGGTGCAACCTGCCACAGAATAATACCAGGCCCTGGCTCCTTCATATAAATTGCCCATAACCGATAGCTGAGGACGAGGGTTCCCGACGTACAACTGATCGTACCCAAATTGGCGAGCAAACCTATAGGGTTGGTAGGGCTCGACAAAACAGTTGACGCCTTGTCGGAAGACTAAGTAGCCTGGCCTGATGGAGAGAAGCCAATGGAAAACACCTCCGCTCAGCTGAGTGAATCCATTAGGACCTGCTACGTCCTGATATTCCGCACCATAAATGCCACCCTCGAAATCAGGGAAACAACGGTAGATATGGAAGTTGGTGTCTCGCGCTAAGATTTGGCGAATTCTAACCATGTACCCCCCCTTCCCATTTTGCAGACTCTAGTCGTTGTATGAATGGGATGAATGAATCTCCCGGGGGAGAGGCTGCGCTCATCAAAGAAGGACAGTGGAGCACGTACCAAGCCATCAAATAGGTATATGGCATTGGCACCCTAGGATTGGGAGTCTTGAAAGCCTTGTGACCCCCAGACTCCACCTCTGTAATATCAACAAAATCTGAGGCCAACTCCCGTAATCCAAACTGCAAACAACCCACCATAGCACTGAGAAGGCTCACAGGCCTTCCATGGGCTAAAAGGACAGCGGGGTAGATCACCTCAACAGCAAGTGCATCGATCGGCCTGGTAGGGACGACGCACCGCTTGAGCCACAGCATTAAATACCCAGCCAAAAGCGCCGTATCAGAGATAGGGAGCAGAGCTTGGTAATGGAAACTCTTAAATTCCGTATGGGCTGGGAAAACATCTTCCTTGGCCTCATTTGTTTAGTGGGAGGTGGCATCGTCAATTCGGGCTTGGACTTCTTCCAAAGTACTGGCAGATAATCTGGACACTAAGCCCCCCTTAGTGGTCAAGTTCTAGAATAAATATTCCGCCCAAGACACTTGTTTAATGCCGCTTCCGTGGGCCCCCGTCAGCTGCATGCAAATGTGGAAGTGACACATGACTTCCCATAGAGTGGCATAAATTTTAGGGCTGGTCTTCTTTAAAAGTTGGAGTTCTGCCGATCCCGGAACAAATTCTTCATACGGTAGATCCCCGAGAAGAAGACCCGAGACTTCGTGCATCTCGTGAAGAGCGAAGCCTAACTCCCCCACAGGGGTGAAGAAAGTGCAAGTCTCAGGGTTATACTTCTCCAGTATAGAGAAGAAGTGAAAGTGGCTCTGGACAATCCCGAACTTGGTGGCCCACACAGGAACTTTCAAACCAGCTTGGGAGAGGGGCGCATCCAATTCGTCCAAAATGAACTTGGTCATCCGAGTCCACCACCCTGTCACTGGAGAATGAACCCAGCCAGGAGTTCTAAATCCTTGCGCGGGAAACTCCCCTTTCTTCTCCACAAATCTCTTGACAAAAGTCTTCGCTGGACTAGCCACTTCGCCAAGGGGATACTCTTTGGTAAACAGACCTGGTCGTAAAGCGGTCACCTGTCGGCTATAACCAGCTGAGCGGACCCCGTGGAAAGTCAAATTCCCGAGAGCGACCCCATCTTGATCCTTAACTAGAGGCCAATCCATACGCCTCGGGACGGATGCACATTGGAAATAAGATATGGGGAACATTCTCTCTATATTGGGCAAGAAAAGGTTACGGTCCCCAACTTTCCGCAGCCACTTGTAGTCCCCATCATAAGCAGTGCCGGCATCAAAGTCAACAAAGTCCCCGAAGAGGTATCCAGGTTTGACTATTGGCTTACGGCTCGTGTGCTCAAACTTAGCGTCCGTAACCAATATCCTAAGAGTTTCGGGAGAAGCTTGTGTGATTAATTCTGCGCGACTCTTATCCTTAAATCGGAAGACTGGGAGTTCTTGGCGCGAGTTGAATGTCATGTTCATGTCCACGCCACCTACATGTCCAAAATGGTGGAGAAAAAGAAGAGGTTCACTGGTATGACGCACTGCAAAATGAAGAAAAAATTAGACAAGTCGAAAGCAAAGCTCAGACGCGAAGGTCGACACCCGCGTCAGACAAGTTCAGACGCGAAGGTCGACACCCACGTCAGACAAGCTCAGAAGCGAAGGTCGAACCTAGTTTCAAAAAATCTCAGATGCGAAGGTCGAACCTCGCGTCAGAAAGTTCAGACGCGTAGGTCGACCCTCGCGTCAAGAATCTGAGACGCGGAGGTCGAACCCCTCGTCAAAAATACCAAACGACGGAGTCCAGCCCCGCGTTATTTGAAACGAGTTTCATCGTTGATCTCAAGATCAGAACTTGCCGAAGCAAGTTTAAGGACCACGAGGGTCATACTCACCGCCAATCAAGGGAAGTTGGGGCGGCACATCCGCCTGAGCAGCAGCGCCGCCGGCCGGCGCTGATGGTGCCGATTCTCGAGCCGCAGCGGTATCGGATTGAGAAGAACGAGGAGCGACGGGCTTCTTGGGTGCCATGAGATCTCGTCGGAGGAGATGAGCAGTCGTCACCGGAGGAGAAAACGAAGATTTTTTGTTGAAATTTCAAGAAGAGTCGAATGACTCTTGATTTGACCTCCAGCGGTCTATTTATAGACAGCTGTGAGCTGTCAAATCGTAACGGACGGGATTCGAGGACAGAATCCCGCCCAAACTCGACCCTCGCGTTCGAGTTGGTTGAGATTCCAAAACGTTGAGCTCACCCACGCGTTCCAATTCTCAAATGCATAAATTGTTTATGTGTTGGACCATTATGATTGCAGCTCTTTGACTACTAAGGCTATGACACGGCCCCAGATACAAAAAGAAGAGCTAACAGCAATCACCGAGGCGACCAAAGTCAAGAAATAACTGGCGACTCCGTTGGGGAGTCCATCAGATGAGTGTGAGCAGATTGCAATCAGCAACGATAAAATCATCAGACTCATCAAGGCTCAGAAGCTGTAGCAATACCTCAACAGCTTCGCTACGTCTTCCAATCAGACAAAGTGGACAATTAGTTTACGAAATTTTTGGATCCAAAGTATTCCGAAAATTCGTCCCAGTCAACCGCGAACTTTCAAAAACTTTGGAGGGGGTTCTGTAGGCTCTCTAAAAATCATAATAGATAGGTGATCCCTACGAGATTACAAGGCAATGGTTCCTTCGAATCAAGAAGCAGAATTCATCCTTGCGATCGAAACAGAAGAGATTTCTAAATCATTACATCCGCAGTATTATAATCGCTACAAACACGACCTCATGTTTGAGATGATTGATCTTGATGGTTGCGACAACAACATGACCAATATTATATTAGCAACTATTAGAGATGCTGATGAGCAGTGGAATGATTTCAGAAATAAAAGGTTGGACTTAGTTGGTGAGTTGCTTGGTAGAGAGTTGTGGGCAAATATTCGTCTAAAAGACACTATGGATGTTGATTCCCGACAAATTCCAACAATGAAAGCTACAATCAAATAGCTTTCGGGTCGATAAGCGAAAACTGCAAATGGAGGACTTTTCACATAGATCGAAAAGAGTTACAATTCGACGACACTTCCGACAACTGATGGAAACTCTATTCAGCAGGCTTCACAATCTGCAGTGGAAGTTACAATCTGACGACTTTCACACTCCACAACAACAAAAGCGGGGATTACTGAACGATGGTCCTTGCAACACCTTACAGAAGAGGTTACAAGTCAATAAACTTCTTCTAAAAACGCGGAAGTCATCCCCGCGTTACAATTATGGAAATGTAGGCGACCCCCGCGTTTCCAAGTCACAAATCAAACGTGAGCGACCCTCGCGTTCGTAGAGGTTCAACTCACACCGACCCCCGCGTTTCCAAGCAGGCAACAAGCCAAAACGCGAGCGACCCTCGCGTTCATCAATGTTCAGCCAACACCCAACCTCGCGCCTCAATCCTAAGACACGAAGTTGGGTTCTGAACGCCAGATTGGGCGTTTGACTTGTTCAAACACGAGTCGAACGGTTTCAAAACTGTTTTCCCACGATCTGAGGAAATCACGCCCACGTAGGAGCGGATTTAGAGGACAGTTACAACCTCTTATCCCCCTATAAAAACTCAACGAACTCAACAGAGTTAGAGATCAGATTTTGGATAATCGGATCAGGGGGCTGGCTCTTAGGAGATCGAATTCTGGAGGATCTCAACCACTCAGGTTCAGTGATTCAACAGCAGTGAAAATCCTTGAAGATAGGATTTTTGAATCAATCTCAGAAGATCAAATCTGAGAGAATTCTTCAACAACAGAATAACAGCTTGATCATTAACCGAATTTTCGGTTCTAACAACTCTATCCACAGAGTTCTAACTCGTTCAGAGTTCTTAAACTCATTAAAGAGTTACGTATAAAAACTTCCCACAGAAGTTCATCGTTCCCACGAGATAAAGACGGTCGGATCGTCAACGGAGAGCAATTTCGACGCGTACAATCGAAGGAGGCACTCCATCGCTACCTTGAAGAACCCAGTTTTAAACAAAGGAGAAAACCAAATTCGTTTTCTTCTCTTTTGTAATCAAGTTGTAATCGGAATTAAAGGAGTTCAATTCAATTTTCTTTTGTTCTTTTCACTACAATTTTTCCAACATACAGTCATTTATGTAAATTTACATATATTTACTTCCTTTCACCTTCATTCACCTTACTCAACTCCCAAACAACATATTACAATTCCCCTCCCTTCCCTTCCCTTCTCTTCCCGTTGTTTACCTTTCATTCACTTCCCTTAGTAAACTCCCAAACACACCATTAGTGTCTTGCCTTGCATCGCATTTTTATCTGAAGTGGTTTTTGTTATAATGCCTATTGCTAACGTTTTATATTGAGTAGAATTAGGAATTTGCTCAACTAATTGACTCCTTCATGGCAAGCTCAGTGGCTTATCTACTTTTGGGAAAGTCATCTACAAAGATTCAAGAAATAATTTGGTGAACCAAATCTTCAATCAATACTCCCAAAATATAGTAAATACAATGCACTACTCCTACACCCGACAAAATTTATGTTTTAGTTAATTGGAAATCTCATACCATTGTTGCTCAAAATATCATCATTTCCAGCACTTTCCATCTATTCAAAAAATGTCTAGCCGTCATCATTTACATCCATCTTCTTGCTTGTACTTCATCACTGATTCATTCTTTAATTATGTTCAAATTAGATAAGATTCATGGTGCCTATGAATGAATTATAGGAAGGAGCCCAGAGGAAGCAACCTGAATGGGGATTGCAAGCTCTCCCCACTTGGGGATGGCAAATGCATCGGCAAGCCACATTGCCATTGCTCTCTTCTGCAGCAGCATCAAGATTCTCGACTAACTTGGTTACAGTCACAACTTATTCACCTTATCTTCAGCTTCCTCCACCGTCTATATCTAATGCCGCACGTTTATGTTTCCCAGTTCATTTATTATTTTCCTCTCTATAAAATTATTCATGCAGTTTGTGTTTGAGGATCTGGTACGTGTTATATTCACCTGAATCTGGTACGTGGAACCACATTCCAGAGATGTAGGGACATATAGGATGTTTTCAAAGTTTATGAAGCTTGATCTCAACTTTTGGCAACCGTTCAATTGAAATAATTCGATTGCCTTGCCTCTTTTGAAGTGCCTTTTTATGAACCAGTATGGTTGCATCAAAATTTGCGACAGACAGTTTTGTATTCTGAACATGGGGCTCCTTTCTCATTTACCTTGTCTTTGGTTGGTTTAACTGCAATTACGTTCTTGATGGCGCTTATGCTTAACATGGTGAAACTTTACGGGATTTTGGATTCCTGTTGAGGACCGGTTGCATACGTCTAAAGTATTTCTTTTGTCTGTGGTTCTATTATTGATCTAAATTATTTTGAAATTTTAATTGCAATTTTTTGTGTTTCTCTGTGGAAGAATTGACCTTTGGTGATTGTTCTTTTTTGCTATCTTATCCATCCATTTTAGAGATAAATGGATTGGTTCATCTTCAGTCTGCAAAAGTGTCAAACTGTTCAGGAATAAATATGGTCATTGTGAAGACTACAAATGTTAAGCAATTTGTGTTGTTTTCTGGGGAGAATACACATAAGATCTCGAGACTAAATTTTTAGCTTTTAAATGATGATGGTAATGATTTTTCCATTGCAGCTGGAAAACCTTCACTTCTGAAGCATTTGAATTTAAGAGGGAGCAAATTTGCACTCAATATAACCAATTTCACTACTCTCGTGACTGTTTTACTTGAAGATATATATCTTACTGTAGGTGTAAATTTGATTTCCCGAAAACAGGGAACTTCGTTTGTATTGATAAGAAGGCTTATTACAAACTAATGATCAAATGTTTACAACAGAAGCAGAGGGAATGCCCTCTTTGTTTAGTGTGGGGACTTTTCGCTAGCTGTAGGATGCTTCGCTCGGTGCTCGTGTCGAGTCTGCTTCCCTTGGACGGTTCGATCGGGGTTGCTGGAGAGAGCTTCAGTACTCAGTAGAAGCTCAGGTTGATAGAGTTTGAATCTTCTAGTTCGTCGGCGATCGGGGCTCGGAACTAGGGGACGATGCTGCGGCGCAAGAGTATGCAAAGAGCTCGTCGTCAATCCTCCTCCTTTGATCAGCCTCTCAATTGATCAGTCGATCTGTTGATCTATTGGCCGATGCCTCCTCAGGTTGCTGAAAGAAGCTCTTAAATGGGAGAGAGACAGTTTGACTGCTCCTTGAATTATGGGATGTGACCATACATCGTTCGGAGATGTCATGTTGTCTCTCTGTGCCACCAGTGGTCAGTCGAGGAGCCGTATGTTGCATCACGTCACGTAGCAGTAGGAAGGCCTCTCCTCGTACGCGTGACAAAGGCTGTCGGATACTCGAGTGAGTCTGACCAATCGCCGAGCGCCGAAGGCTCTTGCCCTTTTTCCTGGACAGCTGAGGTGAGTCGCATTTATGAGGGTCTAGGCTGTTTTGGCACATGTCCTCTCACTTTGTACTATGGGCGGTTATTCGGCGGGCCTGGGGCGCCGTGTCTTCTCTCTTCAGGTCGAAAGAGGCGGGAAGGCATGTCCCTGGCACTCGAGTGGGTCTGGGCGGCTTGCCGAATGCTGGCGGACTCACCCCTTGACTCAGACAGCTGAGGTGAGCTGTATTTATGAATGTCCATGTTGACTCGACACCTGCCCGGTCCTTCGTACTACGAGCGGCCGCTTGATGGTCCTGGAGTACTGTGCCTTCTCCCTTCTGGTCGAGAGAGGTGGGAAAGCCCATCTCAGCATGTGGGGTAGCAGACATCTGGCCATATTGGCGGCCTTGGGGTTTGTTGGCGGATTTGAATGCAGACTCGCTCGAGCGAGTTGTGGTAAAAGGTGAATTCGCGTGGCTTTGGGCGAGTTCCCTTACAGGCGGATTTCTTGCAAGTCCACGAAGGTATTTTTTACCGTCTACACTTACAAATGAGGATGTGGGCAATTTATTGACAAGTTGTTTGTTCCTTAAGAGATTGGATCTCATAACATGTCGTGGTTTTTTCACTCTGAACATCATGGGTCCATTCTCGCGACTCAAGATTCTGAATGTGAGGCATTGCAACCAACTTGTTGAGATAGGAATTTGTGCTTTAAATCTTATGGAATTTAGATATCATGGACAGCTAATATGTTTCTCTCTGAGAGAAGTTCCTAAATTGGTAACAGTTGAGATCAAAATCAAAGAAGATGTCTGCGATATCAGCTCTGAATGTTGATTAACATGCAGGTTATTTCTATCCATTGTAATATTATTGTCTATCTTGATTATGCTAATTGATTTGGTATATGAATTTCATGAAACTGCTCAAATTAGGGGTGACATATTTGTTGTGTTTCTCATGTAGTTCTCGTGTTTACTGCTTTTATTCTCTGCGTTACTTGCGTTTTTCTCTATTTTCTCTTGTCAATAGATTGAAACTTTGACTTCAGAAAGTTTACTGCTTCATGGTGAGTTTGATCATTGAGAAATATACGTAGTTGTATCGTTGTGAGAAATGATGATTGAGTTTATGCTAAGATCTTTTCCTAAATATATTATGAATAGGGGGAAGAGGTTACACAGTATCTCATAGGGAACAAAGATAAATTTCAAGTTGTTGGGTATGATTCAGAGACCCAAGGATATCAGACTTCCACCTATGTCGGCGATAAAATCGTAAGTTCATGTGATTGACATCTTTCTATGGTTTTACTGCATTATGTGATAAATATCTTGCAAGATCTAATTGTGTCAATCTTCACTGACGATGATCTTGATCGGTTGCGACACCGCGGCCTCGGCAGCGAGGCCGCTGGCTCCCACTGTGATCGCCAGTTTGTTTTCAGCGAAAGTTATTTTTGTTGTTGAATTTATTATATCTTCGGTCAATTACAATAAATTCAAAAGAAATAGTCTTTTTATAAGACCTCTTTTACACAACAAAATAAAAGTTACAACTTTCGAGAAAATAACACAGAAATCGTTTATCGAGTTCTGTTTTGTGAGACTTTGCATGTGTCAGGAGTGCTTTAACTCGTGGACCGCCGAATCATAGATCGTGAAGGGGGCTTAGTGATTCTTCCTTCGTTTATGGAAGTGAGAATTTAAAACGAAGATCTTATCAAAGTAAGATAGTCGTTCTTCTTAAGATCAAGTCCAAGTTCGAATCTCAAGGAAAATCCAAGAACAATTGTGTCTGCTCTCCCTCTGCTCTGAATTGCTCAATAATGTGCTCTTTTTTTCGTCAGAAATGACCCTAGGGGGGTATTTATAGCCTCAGGGAAATAACTGCAAAAACTCAACAAAACGATCAAATTAGGCTGAGAGACAGTGTTTACTGTCTCGGCGGCCGAGACAGTGTTTGCTGTCTCGGCCCGCGAGACAGTAAATACTATTAGCATTTTTTGACGCCTACAGTCAACTTTCATTGTTCAGTATTTAATTGGAGGATCTGAGGAATATGCTGGCTTAGTGATTGGAGTCAAATTTTTTGATAAGTTGACAGGAAAATGGCGAGATTCAATCTCAACTAATTCTTGCTTCTTTGCTACTTTAGCATATAGTGTTTGATTATTTAAATTTTCATGGAATTGGGAGTTCTTTTCCTACTATATTGGGTACCAAGCCCATTTCATCTGAAGGCCACTCAGAAGTTCTTATAAATAAAAATCAGATCTTGATCCTTAAGGGGAGGTCTCCTCTTGATGATTGAAGCTGCTTTCTTGAGATTTGTAATCTTCATATTATTTTCATCTTGTATTTCAGACTTTATGAAATTGACAGTTAATAGTTAATTGTTTGATATGATTTGGATAATGACATATCATTAGAAATCAACATAAGAATCTCAACAGATTTACATAGAGGATGGTGGATTTGATAGTATATTTGAACATCCTTAGAGGTTACTATTGAATATGGTGAAGACAAACCAAGTGCATTGGCCAAATACATGAATTCGAAATCTACATGTGTAATTTATGTGAAATCATTGGCAGCTAATCATCGGCAATACAACATTGTGTAGCATATTTCATAGGATATGTATTTTGATGCTAGTTCTAATTCTATCAAATAGTCATAAAAGAGCAAAATAGGCTAATTGGAACAGAAGTGGTAGCTTGGAGTAAGGCGTCAGAGGCAGTGACCTAAATCCAATTGTAATCCGTGGCCCCTCAAGAGTCGGCAAGAGAACTCTGATATCAAAGCTAATGAAAGAATACCTATCAATATTTGGGTTTTCTGTAAGCCACACAAGTCGAGCTCCGAGAGAGATAGAAGTCAATGGGGTTCACTACCATTTCATTGAACAAAGCCTAATGGAGAAAGCTATACAAGAAGGGAGATTCCTTGAATCTGCATCAGTACATGGTAATCTTTATGGCACGATCATTGAGGCAGTTGAAGCAGTAACAGATTCTGGCAATGTAAAAATTTGAATACCCCCTATATATAAGAGATTTTAGAGTGTTTTAAAAAGCGTAACTCACTATGCAGACGTACATTCTATTATATTGTAAATCTTATGTAGTGTACTTGTGTCTTGTTGTGCTTTATGTAGGGGAACAGAAACTTAGGAACAAGTTCAAAAGAGGCAAAGAAATGCAAAAGCTGGGCTCGAGCAAGGAAGAGGCCTAGGTCTTTTGACCATGTATTGGTTAATGATGACCTTGAAACGTGCTATTAGAATATGAAGGTTCTTTTTTCACCTTCCCTCTTTACATAAAGTCGTACAATTCAATATTCTAAAGTCTTATGTTTTGTGGAACATTTCTCTAATAAAATATACATTTCATGCAGATATTACTTGCCCTAGATGAAACCCCTAATGTCTCTAATGAGTCAAGTAAAATTTATATTACTAATGGTTCATTTATTTTTCTTTTCATTTCTTTGATCCAGTTTGTTGAAATTATTAATTTTTAATAATATCATTAATGCTAAATTCTCTTGTATCTTGCAGCATTGGATAAAATTCCTCTTAATCATTCTGTGTCTAAAAAGGATCAGAAGATTCTAAAAAAATGTGGCGGGGTCAATTAGAATCTTCAACTCCTAGCATGTATGTTGATTTCACTATGCTCTGGAGATTAATACTTGAACCATTCATTTTAGTTAATTCAAGCTGCTGCTTCTCTTGTACGTTTTTCCTAGATGCATCTTCACTTAAAGGAGGTGCTCTTCGTCGGACGAGGGGACTAATTATCTCTGCAATCAAATCATCGACAGATAATATTAATGGGTTCGCACAACTTTAACAATCCATACATCAAGCAATTGGAGATGTCTGCACTATCATAGACATGTTATTGATTTTGTATTACGATTTAAAAGATGAAACATAGTAGTGTTTGAACACCAAGAGAGCTAGCATGTTAAGTTACAGTTGAGACGTGGTTATGTTTCATTCGTTGCTATTAGATAAATCATTATGTTACATGATATAAGTGAAATCAGATTGCAAAAATTTGTCTCATGGATGATGCTGCCTACAGTTATAGTATCATTGTTTTTAGCTTGTGATAAGTCGGCATCAGTGGATCCATGCGACACCTGGAATTTATTCTGATAAGAAACTTATTAGAGCCCAATATGAGAGAACTCTACAGGAAATATCAATTAAAGCTTAACAATATATGTAAAGACAACTCTTTTTCTTTTTAGTTATAATATCATGGTTTTCCGCCTTTGGTTTCATCTGCAATTGATTTAATCAATGATAGAACTACTATTTCAAGAGTATGATTCTTTGGTTCTTTGACTTCTCAAAAATTCTTGCTCTATACGATCTTCGCAATTTTTTAGAATCTTGCAATTTAATTTGATTCAATGAATTTCATAAACATTTAATCAAAAAATATCATGCTACTAATTGGTTTAAGTAGCTTGCCGCTCAAAAGAAATTTGGAACCATTAAAGATCAAAATATCCATTGATAAATAGAGATATTTATAGTATTTTGTTGCATGACAATTAATTGTTTTGATGATATAGAAATAAGGACTAAAGAAAAAAATTGATGCTACTATTTTAGTAACATTTATATTGGATGATTATGATTAAATAGGTCTAATGTCATCTGTATACAGGTAGCATTGGTCGATTGAAATTCAATGTCGTTGTATATCAAATAAAATTCTTTTATACAACTATTAATTAATTTCTATTGTTAAGGATGAAAACAATATATTATCAAACACTTGATACATAAATGTAATCTCATTATTAAGTCATTTTGAATTTTTAAATTACATATGTTTGATACATGGTTTAAATTAAATAAATCTTAATGAAATGAATCAATAATAAATTTAAAAAAATTTACCACGTGCATTGCACGTGTAATCCAACTAGTATATATATATATATATATATATATATATATTGTTTGGGGGAAAATTTGCAATAAGAAAATAATGAAAGAATTGTGTTTGATTTTATTCTCTCTAACTATTTAGAAAAAGAATGTTTACAAATCTTTAACTCTCGATTACAATTGGATTTCCTGAATACAAAAGAGAAGAGAATGATCTGGATTCTCCTCTTTGTTTAAATCCGGGTTCTTCACGGTGGCGATGGAGTGCTTCCTTCGAATACTCGCGTCGAACTTGCTCTCCGTTGACGATCCGAACGTCTTGATTCACTAGAACGTGGTCTTCTCCTCACGATTTGACGTTGTGGAGAACTTACGTGGCAAGTTTTAGAACTCTGAACGAGTTTGTTTGATCTTAACCATAAGTGGTTAGACAAGCCAAAGATCTCTTCTTTGCTGCCAAGGAGAAGGATCCAAAAGCCAGCCCCAAAGATCAAGGATCAGGATCCAGCCCCAAGATCTCTTCTTTGCTGCCCCAGAGAAAAAGATCCGAACTAAGCTGATTTTTTAGTTATTTATAAGGGATTAAGGGGTGTAACCGCCCCCTTAATTCGCTCCTAAATGGGGATAATGGGATGTACCCGCCCCTTAAATCACTCCTGAGTGGAGTTATGATCCCCTCATATCGTGGAAAACGGTTTTGAAACCGTTCAGCTCGTGTTTGAACGAGTCAAACGCAAAACCCACGTTCTAGCATGAATTCTGCGTTCAAACACAGTATCTGAAAACTTAGACGCAATGTCTGAAAGCTCGGACGCATCGGTTGGAAGCTGCGTTGGCAGTTTGTTGGAAGCTGCGTTTGACAGCGGATGAAAGCTGCGTTGGCAACTTTTGGAGCTGTGTTTGCGGTCGAACATGAGCTACGTTGGCAGCCGGATCTGAGCTGTGTTTGCAGCTTTTGGAGCTGCGTTTGCGACCGAATATGAGTGCGTTAGCAGCCAGATCTGAGCTGCGTTTGCAGCTTTTGGAGCCAAACTTGAGCTGCGTTTGCACTGCGTTTGTTCTGCGTCAGTGGCGGAGCTTGAGTTGCGTCAACGGTTACAAAGCTAGGTCTTGATGCTGGTACGCGGGGAGGATTTCCACGTCTTGGTTTGAAGAGACCGTCGATTTGTAGTCTCTTTCTATCAAAGCGTTGCAAAGATCGTCGTTTTGTAATCTTTGCTTTAGCTCCTTGATATGTGAGAGTCGTCCGATTGTAATTCCTGATGTTGATGGTGAAGGCTGTTGATTAGAGCTTTCATCAGTTGTCGTGAAGGTCGTCAGGTTGTAACCTTTAGCGATCTACGTGAAAGTCTTTAAATTGTAGCTTTCTGGAAGTCGTTAGATTGTAACTTCTATCATCGGTGTTTGATGGGGAATCAGCTATCTATTGTAATTTTTAGACAGCCTACAGAACCCCCTCCAAAGTTTTTGAAAGTTCGCGGTTGACTGGGACGAATTTTCGGAATACTTTGGATCTCAACTCTAATCTTGGAGCTGTTGATTCCTTGTGGTAAAGGATTTGTTCTCTGCACTTGCTTTTCGAAGGCATCTTGGTTGAAGGGATTTACCACGTAGGACCTGTGTGAAGGTATGTGCCATAATCTTGCTTCTGGAATGTGGGGGTGGACCCTACATTTTGAACTTGAGATGCGGGTCTCGCCCTTATATGTTGAATTTGGAACACGGGTTTGACCTCGGCTTTCGGTTTTTGCATCGCGGGTCTGACCTCAGCATTTTGACTTAAGACATGGAAGTGGCTTCCGTGTATTTTTGACTAAATCTTTGAGAATTGTCTTTGGCTCATCTGTTTTAAGTCTCGGCTCACGTTCATTAAGCTGATGGGCCTGCAAACGTGCATAGGATTTTTGGCAAACCCTCAGCCATCAACGGATTTGATAAGCCTTTACCGACTACCGTTTGAGTCGGGCTAGCATGTGGATTGTCTAAGTCTGTTCCACATGTAACGTTGTGCTAAGAGAATGAATCCCTCTTAGACTTGATGCTATAATTTTGAATACATAGACTTTGTCATTTTCACGGGAAAAGACTAACCGACAACGCGTGTTAGGCGTAGGCTTATCTCTAATTAGGGATCGAGATAAAGTCCCTCATGCGTGTGAGGCATGGATTTTGATGTCCTTTTCACGGTAAAAGACTAACCAGCAACACGTGTTAGGCTTAGACTTATCTCTTAATTAGGGATTGAGATAAAGTCCCACATGCGTGTAAGGCATGGATTTCGGTGTTATTAATAATAACCTGCCACGATATTGAATACGTAGGCTTCGTCGTTGTTTCTTCCTGTGTTATTTGAAGCACTGAAAGAAAGTTAAAAGCGTCAGAGGTGTAGTATTAACTTGGCATGAATTTTCACTTAGAGTGAAATTCAGAAATTTTCTTCACTATCCTTAGGATAATTCTAGAAAATCTTTAATCCCCTGGGGATTTTATAATGAAAACTTACTATTCTTGTTGACAAAAGATTAACAAGTTCATTAGGGAGGTTTGACTGTTAGAGGTGTGATGTTAACCTAACAGTATTTTATGGGCCTATCGCTCTATTGAAGAGAGTCGATAAGTTGATTTGGTCGTCAGAGGTGTGATGTTAACTTGACAGGTTTGTGGGCCTATCGCTCTATTGAATAGAGTCGATAAGTTAATTTTGTCAGAGGTGTAGGATTAACGTGATAAGAATTGGTTGCGATCGGAGCAACCTTGTGGACTTATCATCCTATTGAAGAGGATTGATAAGTGAATATGTCGGAGGTGTGATATTAACGTGACAGGAATTTGTATTGCGATTGGAGCAACTTTGTAGACTTATCATCCTATTGACGAGGATTGATAAGTGGATTTGTCAGAGGTATGATGTTAACGTGACAAGAGAATGTTGCGATCGGAGCAACATTGTGGACTTATTATCCTAGTGACGAGGATTGATAAGTGAATTTGTCAGAGGTATGGTATTAACATAACATGATTTGTGTTGCAATTGGAGCAACGTTGAGGACCTATCGCTCTATTGAGGAGAGTCGATAAGTTGATTTCATCGTCAGAGGTGTGATGTTAACTTGACAGGAATTTGTTGCGATTGGAACAACGTTGAGGACTTATCATCCTATTGAAGAGGATTGATAAGTGAATTTGTCAGAGGTTTGATGTTAACATGACAGGAATGTATACTTGTGACTTGCACAAGATTTTGGGAATTATCGTCTCGCTGGGGAAACTTGCTAGGTGAGTTTATTATCAAAAACGATGAGTTTTGATATTTATGATTTGAATAAGATTTTGAAGACTTAGTGTCTTGCTGGGGAAGATTGCGATTTGAGCAATTTTAAAGACCTATTATCCTATTAACAAGGATTGATAGGTTGATTGTCAGAGATGTATTGTTAACGTGACAAATTAGGAGTCATGCAAGATGCATTCATACTATGTGGGGGTGATGATCGTCAGAAGTATAATGTTAACTTGACGATGTGAAAGATTCGTTACTCTTAATCCAATGGATTCCAAGTAACCAACCCCCAGTCTTGATTAAGACTTAGCAGGGGAATAAAAAGAGGTAGATAAGACACATCACCTAGTGGGACACTATCCATGAAGTCGGAACAGAGGCACATCACCTGGTAGGCCATTATCTGATGAGTTTGACTATCAGAGGTAACTGTTAACGTGATAGTTTTATGGACCTACCATCCTACTTTAAAAGGATTAGCAAGTTGATGGACTATCAGAGGTAACTGTTAACGTGATAGTTTTGGTGGACCCGCCATCCTACTTGAAGAGGATTGACAAGAGAATTTGAAGAGAATGGACTATCAGAGGTAGATGTTAACATGATAGTTTTGGTGGACCCGCCATCCTACTTGAAGAGGATTGACAAGAGAATTTGAAGGGAATGGACTATCAGAGGTAGATGTTAACGTGATAGTTTTGTAGACCTGTCATCCTATTGAAGAGGATTGGCAAGAGAATTTGAAGGGAATGGACTATCAGAGGTAGATGTTAACATGATAGTTTTGTGGACCTGTCATCCTATTGAAGAAGATTGACAAGTTAATGGACTATCAGAGGTAGATGTTAACGTGATAGTTTTGTGGACCTACCATCCTATTGAATAGGATTAGTAGGAGAATTTAGGGGAAATTGACTATTAGAGGTGATCATTAACGTGATAGTTTTTTGTAGACCCGCCATCCTACTTGAAGAGGATTGGTTGGGGAATTTGGAGGAAATGGACTATCAAAGGTAACTGTTAACATGATAGTTTTTTGTAGACCCACCATTCTACTTGAAGAGGATTGGTGAGTTGATTGACTATCAGAGGTAACTGTTAACGTGATAGTTTTGTTATAGACTTCGTGGTTGACAGAGGTATTCTATTGAACATGAAAACTTAGAGATTTATTACTCATAATCCAATGAACTACAAATGAACCAACCCCCAGTCTTGAACCAGTGAAAGGGGGAAAAATAGTAGACATGACACATTGCCTGGTGGGCTACTGTCTAACGAGTTTGCTTATCAGAGGTAATTGTTAACCTGGTAGTTGTTAGACCTGCCATCTTACTGAAGAGGATTGGCTTCAGTGGTTGTAGTATCTTCCCCTTCTGACTGAGAAGATTGGGCTTGGTCCGATTGCTCAGGAGAAGATTGGGCTTGGTCCGATTGCTCAGGTTGATCCTGCTTACTTTGTTCTTCAGCTTTGATCCTGGCAATAATTTTTTGAGCATGTTTGCCTTGAGAGATTAGTTGTCTCCAGGAATGGTATTCTGCAACCCTCATTTGTGCTAGAAGATCGGTATGCAAGTTATGTCGACAGGTCCCCACTAAGGTAGACTGTGTCATACCTGTTGGACATCGCAGAGCCATGTTTCGAAACCTTTTGACGAAGGCTTTGACGGAGTCCCTCTTCTTCTGCTTAGTAGCGAGAAGAGTATGGATGAAGACTTCTGTATCCTCTTTAAAGAATCTTGATAGAAAGAGTCTCTCTAAATCTTCCCACTTTTGGATACATCCGGCAGGTAGTTTTCTGAACCATTCAAAGGTAACTCCCTTAAGGGTGCCAATGAACAATCGAGCCAGTATGGCGTCGTTTGATATCACATTCCCAGTCTGTGACTTGAAATGATAGATATGTTGATTCGGTGATCCCGTGCCGTCAAAAGTTTGTAGCATCGGGACCTCGAATTTTGGAGGATAAGGGGTTGCATCCCATTCGGCAGGATAAGGCCTGGTAACTCCCTCATCTTGGAGCTTGCTTCTCTTAGCAATGATATTTAGGCGGGCTTCCAATTCCTCGATTTTAGCCGACCGAGGATTTTGCTCATTCTTAGCTTCTCTTCCTTTATCAGAGGAAGATTCTAGGTTGTGGGCTTCTTGATCAGAAGCCGTGTCATCAACCACTTTTCCCTTCCCTTTGCTTGTGTAAGGTCGGGATGGAGACGTTTTTCCTCTCCGGGAGAATTCTTGCCTAGGTGGCGAATCTGTCTCCTGAGATTTAGCCTTGTCTGCGACGAGTTGAGTCAACAAAGCCAGGAGTTCATTGATGGCCTCCTGCTGAGATTTGAGCATGGCCTCCTGCTCGTCAAGTCTCTTCACGAGATCTTCATGGTTTCCCGTCATATAAGCGGAGCTCTCATGTTCAACAAAAGAGCTTGATGATTGGGACTCTGCAATGGCTGAGTGTTCATCATCAAAATTGGTTCCTCTGGCTAACCTCTGATAGTTGACAGAGGGAATGGCTTCTGTTCGTGTCCGAGTGCGTTGGTAGACTCCTTCAAACTCGTTAGCGATTTCTCTGACGGTCGGTGAACGACTTGTCTCAGAGTCATCGGAACTAGGACCTGAGGCTTTCCCTCTGCCGATCACATTGATAGTGACTCTAGGATACACGGTCTCTAGAGACTTCTTCTTGTGCGAACGTCGTCGTTGGTTGGGTAAAGCAACGTTCGTAAATTGGTCGAACACCAACAGTTTGGCCGCATATGAGCAGCATCGACATCCCAAGAGGACCGTAGGAATCAGTTGTTCATATTAGAATGAACGAATGGTTGGTTGCATCGGTCTTTCTTTTGATATGAACTCTCTCAAATCTGTTGCAAAGACTTGAGAAGAATTACTCACTGATCGTGAGGTTTGAATTAGAACCCCCAGTCTATGATTGGACATGACTGGCTCTTGGTGAACATGGATCTGGTTGAGATGCCTTGAATCCATGGACTTTTTATATCCTCCCCTCGATTTAATCGCGCTACGCAGAGTATTCGGGGGTCTCACTACCCGGTCAGCGAGCCGGGGGTCCAGGGGGCGACGCGCCCCTGGCCGGGGGGTCCGGGGGGTGGACTACCCCCCGGTGGGGTTCGGGGCAGCGTCCCAAAGCTCCACGGTATACACCAGGTCCTGTATTGGATTTTGTTACCCGAACGCATGCCTGAGCTCCAGGTTTAGCTGGTGAAACATAGTCTTGCAGTCTGCATTTTGGTTCTGAAACGCATATTTAAGAGTTGCGTTCATTTTGTGGAACGCGCCCCTGAGGGCTGCGCTCAGTCTTCTTCACACAGAGCCTATGTTTGGGCTCATAGACGCGAGACTTGCATTCTGAAATAGAAACGCTGGGCACAGGGTCGTGTTTAGGCTCACAAACACGACGCTCGTGTTGACTTGAGGATCGACATTCTCGGAGATGTGCTCGTCGTAGGGATCTCCTCCTGCGTCGAGCGGCATTCTTCTTAGCCTGCTTTAAGGCCTTTGTAGCGACATCACCATCTGTGTTGATCAAGTTTGTCACCTCAATAGGCTTCTTGCGTCCTGATACCCATCGTCTTGACGCGGGTTTGGTTGAAGCTGAGCCCATTCCATCGGAGGAGAGGCTATCCAAGCAATCCGGCCCAAGGGAGAGGTCTTCATTCGGTATAGGAGCAACAATTGGAACTTTAGTCTCCTTAGAGACTTTGCGGATCTTGCGCATAGCTTTGGGGCTAAGGGATCCAGAGGAAAGGGCTTCCTCATACTTGGCTTGATCAAACTCAACAATAAGAGTTTCGACAGTTGTTCCAGCGAGATGAACGTCGGATTGCGCCACCACTTCTTCGTCAGAGAAGCTTTTCCCCAGCAGAGTCGCCATCTTTTGTTTAGTGGAAAATTCATAGTAAAGAGATAGTGAAAGAATTGTGTTTGATTTTATTCTCTCTAACTATTTAGAAAAAGAATGTTTACAAATCTCTCAACTCTCGATTATAATTGGATTTCCTGAATACAAAAGAGAAGAGAATGATCTTGATTCTCCTCTTTGTTTAAATCTGGGTTCTTCACGGTGGCGATGGAGTGCTTCCTTTGAATGCTCGTGTCGAACTTGCTCTCCGTTGACGATCCGAACGTCTTGATTCACTGGAACGTGGTTTTCTCCTCACGATTTGACGTTGTGGAGAACTTGCGTGGCAAGTTTTAGAACTCTGAACGAGTTTGTTTGATCTTAACCGTAAGTGGTTAGACAAGCCAAAGATCTCTTCTTTGCTGCTAAGGAGAAGGATCCAAAAGCCAGCCCCAAAGATCAAGGATCAGGATCCAGCCCCAAGATCTCTTCTTTGCTGCCCCAGAGAAAAAGATCCGAACTAAGCTGATTTCTTAGTTATTTATAGGGGATTAAGGGGTGTAACCACCCCCTTAATTCGCTCCTAAATGGGGATAATGGGATGTAACCGCCCCTTAAATCACTCCTGGGTGGAGTTATGATCCCCTCATATCGTGGAAAACGGTTTTGAAACCGTTCAGCTTGTGTTTGAACGAGTCAAACGCAAAACCCGCGTTCTAGCATGAATTCTGCGTTCAAACACAGTATCTGGAAACTTAGATGCAGTGTCTGAAAGCTCGGACGCATCGGTTGGAAGCTGCGTTGGCAATTTGTTGGAAGCTGCGTTTGACAGCGGATGAAAGCTGCGTTGGCAACTTTTGGAGCTGCGTTTGCGGTCGAGCATGAGCTGCGTTGGCAGCAGGATCTGAGCTGTGTTTGCAGCTTTTGGCGCTACGTTTGCGACCGAATATGAGTGCGTTAACAGCCAGATCTGAGCTGCGTTTGAAGCTTTTGGAGCCGAACTTGAGCTGCGTTTGTGTAGGCTGTCTAAAAATCACAATAGATAGCTTATCCCCCATCAAACACCGATGATGGAAGTTACAATCTGACGACTTCCAGAAGGCTACAATTTGAAGACTTTCACGTAGATCGCTGAAGGTTACAATCTGACGATCTTCACGACAACCGATGAGAGCTCTAGTTCAACAGCATTCACAATTAACATCGGGAGTTACAATCTGACGACTCTCATATTCTCAAGGAGCCAAGACGAAGATTACAAGACAATGATCTTTGCAACGCTATGACAAAAGAGATTACTTAGGTGATAATCTCTTCAAGACAAGACGTGGAGGTCCTCCCCGTGTGTCAACAATAAAACGCCAGGGTCGAACCCGCGTTACAACATCAAAACGCTGGAGTCGGACCCGTGTTACAACATCAAAACGCGAGGGTCGAACCCACGTTACAACATCAAAACGCTGGGGTCGAACCCACGTTACAACATCAAAACGCTGGAGTCGGACCCGCGTTACAACATTAAAACGCTAGGGTCGGAAACGCATTTTTCAACGCCCAACGGGTACCCAACTCCGCGTCTCCAGTCTAAAATGCGGAGTTAAGTTCCTGAATGCCAACGTGGGCGTTTGACTCGTTCAAGCAAGAGCTGAACGATTGCAGGAACCGTTTTTCTTCCACGATCTGAGGGATTTCTGCTCCACTTGGGAGCGAATTAAGGGGGCGGTTACACCCCTCTCAACCCCATTATGGAGAGAATTAAGGGGGCGGTTACACCCCTTAATTCCCTATAAATATGGGTAAACTCAATTGAGTTCGGGCTGACTTTTGGGATCTGGGAGCAGAGGGTATTCGGGCATCCTTTCGGCGAGCTCTTGCAGATCTGAGACTTGGCAGCAGAGAAGAATCCTTCAGCTAGAGCTTTGGAGATCGGCAACAGGAGCTTCTTCATCCTTGGCTTGAGAACCGATTCTCGGTTCAAATCAACTCTTGTTCAAGAGTTTCCAACTCGTTCAGAGTTATCAACTCGTCTAGAGTTTCAAACTTGCCACGCAAGTTCTCTACAGCGTCAAATCGTGAGGAGAAGATATCATTCCAGTGAATCAAGACGTGCGGATCGTCAACGGAGAGCAAACTCGACGCGAGCATTCAAGGGAGGCATTCCATCGCCACCATGAAGAACCCAGTTTTAAACAAAGGGGAGAACCAAGTTTGTTCTCCTCTCTTTTGTAATCGGAATCCAAATTGTAACCGAGATTAAAGGAATCAAAGTCAAATATCTTTTATCCTCTTTATTGCAATTTTCCTACATACAGTTTGTTCTGCGTCAGTGGCGGAGCTTGAGTTGCGTCAACGGTTACAAAGCTGGGTCTTGATGCCGGTACGCGGGGAGGATTTCCACGTCTTGGTTTGAAGAGACGGTCGATTTGTAGTTTTTTTCTGCTAGAGCGTTGCAAAGATCATCGTTTTGTAATCTTTGCTCTAGCTCCTTGATATGTGAGAGTCGTTCGATTGTAATTCCTGATGTTGATGGTGAAGGCTGTTGATTAGAGCTTTCATCAGTTGTCGTGAAGGTCGTCACGTTGTAACCTTCAGTGATCTACGTGAAAGTCTTTAAATTATAGCCTTCTGGAAGTCGTTAGATTGTAACTTCCATCATCGGTGTTTGATGGAGAATCAGTTATCTATTGTGATTTTTAGACAGCCTACATATATATATATATATATATATATAT
>BQKN01060998.1:88901-103386 GCA_022839385.1 Asparagus kiusianus | reverse complement strand
CTAAGGGAGCTTGATGAATATAATTTTTGAAAATGCAAAGTTTTTTTGCTCGCAGTAAAACTTTGTAAGCTGTCTAAAAATCACAATGGGTAGCTGATTAAAACAAGCCCCGATAACGGAAGTCACAATCAAACGACTTCCACGATCACCGCAAACACGACCTCATTTCTGAGATGATTGATCTTGATGGCTGCGACAACAGCATAACTAATAAAGATGCTGATGAGCAGTGTAATGATTTTAGAAATAAAAGGTTGGACTTAGTTGGTGAATTGCTTGGTAGAGAGCTGTGGGCAAATATTCGTCTAAAAGACACTATGGATGTTGATTCCCGTCTAAGCTCCTACAACGAAAGCTACAATCAAATAGCTTTCGGGTCGATAAACGAAGAAACTGCAAATGGAAGCCTTTTCATATAGATCGAGAAGAGTTACAATTCGACGACACTTCCGACAACTGATAGAAACTCTATTCAGCAGTCTTCACAATCTACAGTGAGAGTTACAATCTGACGATTTTCACACTCCACAACAGCTAAAGCGAGGATTACAGAACAACGGTCTTTGCAACGCCTTACAGAAGAAGTTACAAATCAATTAGCTCCTTCTAAAACGCGGAAGTCATCCCCGCGTTACAATTATGGAAGTGCAGGCGACCCCCGCGTTTCCAAGTCACAAATCAACGTGAGCGACCCTCGCGTTCGTAGGGGTTCAGCCCATACCGACCCCCGCGTTTTCAAGCAAGGAACAAATCAAAACGCGAGCGACCCTCGCGTTCATCAATGTTCAGCTAATACCCAACCTCGCGTCTCAATCCTAAGACACGAAGTTGGGTTCTGAACGCCAGATTGGGCGTTTGACTTGTTCAAACACAAGTCGAACGGTTTCAGAACTGTTTCCCACGATCGAGGGAATCACGCCCACGTAGGAGCGGATTTAGAGGGCAGTTACACCTCTTATCCCCCTATATAAACTCAACAAACTCAACTGAGTTGAGGGCGGACAGGTTGGATTCTGGAGATTAGATTTCTCAGAATCTAAACAGGAGTTAGCAGCGGAGGTGAATTCTGGAGGATCTCAACCACTCAGGTTCGGTGATTCAACAGCAGCAGCAACTAAATCTTTTAAGATAAGATTTTTGAATCAATCTCAGAAGATCAAATCTGAGAGGATTCTTCGACAACAGATAACAGCTTGATCATTAACCGAATTTTCGGTTCTAACAACTCTATCTATAGAATTTTAACTCGTTCAGAGTTCTTAAACTCATCCGAGAGTTACATATAAAACTTCCCATAGAAGTTCATCGTTCCCACGAGATAAGAGACGGTCGGATCGTCAACGGAGAGCAAATTCGACGCGAGCAATCGAAGGAGGCATTCCATCGCTACCAAGAAGAACCCAGTTTTAAACAAAGGAGAAAACCAAATTCGTTTTCTTCTCTTTTGTAATCAAGTTGTAATCGAGATTTAAAGGAATCAAAATCAAATTTCTTTTATTCTCTTCTTTGCAATTTTTTCTACATACAAAAGATGGCGACTCTGCTGGGGACTAGCTTTTCCGATGAAGAAGTGGTAGCGCAGTCCGACGTCCACCTCATGGGAACGACTGTAGAAACTCTCGTCGTAGAGTTTGATCAAGCGAAATACGAGGAGGCCTTGTCCTCTGGATCGCTTAGCCCTAAGGCTAGGCATGGTGTCCGCAAGATCTCTAAGGAGATCGATTCTGTTGTTGAAGTGCCGAAGAAAGCCCTCTCCTTCGGCCAGGAACTCAAACTGGCTCTGTTGGCGGAAGATCCCACATCCGCGTCAGCGAGGCATGCTTCAGGCCACAAACGGCCGCTGGAAGAAACGAGTTCCATGAGCGTCAACGACGCTGCTGCTAAGGCTTTAAAACAAGCCAAGAAGAACGCCGCTCGCCGACGGAGAAGATCCATACGACGAGCACACTTACGTGAGAGCCGAATGTTGGCTCAACGCGAAGATCGCGTTCCTGAAACTTCAGCCGAACTTAGCGTTCCCAAAACAGAACGCTCGCTTCGTGGCAATGAGCCCAACTATGAGCCTCGGCTAATTCAGCTGAAACGCGACCCTGAGTGGCGCGTTGTCTCCTCAAAACGCAGCCCTCAGAAGGAAGCTGTCAAACGCGACCCTCAGGGAAGCGTTCAATCAAAACACGACCCTCGCGGGTCTGTTTCACCAATTAAACGCAACCCCCAGGGGCGCGTTCAATCAAAACACGACCCTCGCGGGTCTGTTTCACCAATTAAACGCAACCCCCAGGGGCGCGTTCAAACAAAACATGACCTTTGCAGGTCTGTTTCACCAACTAAACGCGACCCCCAGGGGCGCGTTCAAACAAAACAGGACCCTCGCGGGTCTGTTTCATCATTTAAACGTAGGCCTCGGCCTAACGTTTACAAATCCCAACGCGACCCTCGCGTTAATCTTCAAGAACGCCACTCTGGTGCTGTTCTTCGAGAACGCGATATTCAAGAGGTCCGCCAGGTTCAGAAAGATCAGCGTGGTTTCAAAATCCACGTTCGACAAGAACTAGTCTCACCTACCCAAGGGCAGGGGGTTCCATCTCCACTTCCAAGCCCGGGGAAAAGTTCCTCCCAAGTTCCTGATCTGCGGGAATTATTATCAAGAGGAAAACCAACAACGCAAGCAACTCACTCATGCCAATGTGAGAGGCTTATTTCGGCGGTTCTTTCGGAGTGCCATTGCTGCACATCCTCGCCTCGGCAATCTGTGTTTGAAAGGTTAACAAATGTCGTTAGGCCTGCCAAACGACAACGCCGACACAAAAAGAAATCTGAGTACCCTCAGGTCACTATCAACATGATCGGCCGAGGGAAAGCTTCGCATTCCGATTCCGACGAGTCGCAAAGAAGTCACTCCCCAACTGTTAGGGAAATTTGTGACCAACTCGAAGGAGTATATCGGAATACTCGGAGTCGGACAGGAGCTATTCACCCGGTTAACTATCAAAAGTTAGTCAAAGGCATTACAATAAGTGATGAACACTCGGCAATAGCCGAGTCTCAATCTTCAAGCTCTGCCGGAGCACAAGGAGTTTCTGCCTACATGACGAAAAGCCCCGAGGATATAGCCAAAAAGGTGAACGAGCACCATGTCATGCTCCAGGCGCAACAGGAGACACTTCTCCAATTAAAGGATATGTTGGCCCAGCTCCTCGCCGAAAAAGGCCACAAACCTGAGTCTTCCCGGAAGACAACTTCGAAGGGAAAGCAGAAAGCGCACGAACATTCAGATCGTGAGACTCACAATCTTGAATCCTCTTCCGAAGGTGAGAAGGAGATGGAAAAAGAACTGCACCCTCAGTCCACCAAAGTGGATGAGTTAGAAGCTCGTCTTAATGCAATTGCTAACAGGAGCGAGCTCCGCGAAGAAGGAGTGGTTCGGCCTTATCCTGCGGAATGGGATACAGCTCCCTACCCGCCAAAATTTAAGGCTCCAACCTTGCAACCGTTCGACGGCACGGGATCGCCAAATCAGCACATTTACTACTTCAAATCCCAAACTGGAGACGTGGTAGCAAATGACGCCATCTTGACCCGCTTATTCATTGGCACGCTAAAAGGAGTTGCCTTTGAGTGGTTTATGAAACTGCCTGCCGGATCTATCCAGAAATGGGTAGACCTGGAAAGGCTATTCTTGGCCAGGTTCTTTAAGGACGACACGGAGGTTTCAGTCCCAACTCTCCTCGCCACCAAGCAAAGGAAGGGAGAGTCCATCAAAGCCTACGTGGAAAGATTCCGTAGCATGGCATTGCGATGTCCCTCAGGTATGACTCAATCAACTCTGGTTGAAACTTGCAGGCACAACCTGCAGACTCAGCTCCTTGCTCAGATGGGAGTAGCGGAGTGTCGCTCCTGGAGACAACTAGTTTCACAAGGAGAACAAGCGGAAGAGATAGTGGCGAGAGTCAAAGCTGAAGAAGTGCCACAACCCAAACCGCAACAACAACAGCAACGTAATCAGAACAATGCCCAGCGGTCTAAGGGGAAGGAGACTCTAGCAGCTGACTACACGCGAGTGCCACCACCTACCAAGCAAGGCAAAACGCCAAATCAGCAAAGAGCGCCCAAACAATACTCATTCAAAGAGGAGCATGTGGATACCTTATTCCAATTGCTTCGAAAGAACAACAAGCTCCAGTTGCCTGAAATCAGGAAGCCAGATGAAGCAGGGAAAGTGGATGACCCCAACTATTGTCGTTACCACAGATTTCTGGGGCACCCTACCAAAAAGTGCTATGTCTTCAAAGACATCTTGCAAAATTTGGTAAACGCTAATGTGCTCACCTTGAAGCCAGAGCAGAAGACCGTATCCACTAATATGATAGCGGTCCAATTTGGTGACTTTCCCCCGGTGGTAACCGCGAACGGTGTTGTACCCATCCGTAAGGGAGAAATGTACCTAAAGAATGCTGACTTGCATAGTCAGAAGGACAGGGGGTTGGTACCCCTCACCACCCCAAAAGGGGAAATCATGTGGGTCCACCCTGACTTGCTTGGAGATCAACAGTAGACGAGCACCTCGTCCAGAAAGAAGGGAGGCAAGGCTAAATCTTCCAACATGATTAGCCCCTCCATTACCGAAAACGATGACCACCTCAAACCTCTTACTGATTCAGAAGAGGAGAGGATTGTCCTGGCAGCATATCCAGGAGACAACCCTGGCACTCGGTCAGGAAAAGCCTATTTGAGGGATTACGGCCAGAATGCTCAAGAGGTGGAAGAACAGCCCCAAGACGCTGGGGGTTCTGTGCCGAAGAAGCCGGTCGACAAAGGCAAACAGAAAGAGCTCCGGTTCAATAAAAATCTTCACCAGGAACTCGGGGAGTCAAGCGCTCCCTTTCAATTCAACGTCATGGCGCAATTGGCCAACATACCGGTCAGAATCACTTTATACGAGCTCTTGAAGTTATCTAAAACTACCAAGGAAGCTCTGATCGAAGCTTTAAAGAATACGGAGAGCTTTATTACACAAGTCACTCCGATTCCCGAGGCTTCTGATGATCAAACCTGTCTGTAATGCCTGCAAGCGGCAAGAAGTCTACCATGCATATCATTCACACAAGAAGACATGCAGGTCAAATACGAACATGACCGACCACTGTACTACACAGGGTATATTGGATCTTCGGAAATCAGTCGTGTTCAAGTTGACCCGGGCTCAGCGCTCAGCATCATGCCCTACAGGGTCATGCAGGTATTAGGGATTCCTATGCACCGACTGCACACTACTCAGACTACTATCTTCGGGTTCAATGCAAACAGTACCCGACCCCTGGGAAAGATCAAGCTCAGGTGCCAGATCGGAGATCTCAAGTCTGAGGTAGCATGCTACATCATAGATGCGGACACGTCTTACAATCTTTTGCTAGGACGACCATGGATACATGCAAACCGCATTGTCCCATCCACCCTGCACCAGGTTATGAAGTACGTCAATGACAAGGACGAAGTTCGAACCTTAATCGCAGAAAAATATCCCTTCCGAGGAGTAGAAAACTTCCACACCGACTCCGTCTTCTATTTGGAATCCCAAGAGAAAGAAGATGTAGATAGCGGTAATGAAGCTGACATCGAGCCAGATCCTGAGGAAGATTGTCCTTGGGAATTAAACTTTGATGTAATGGGTCAGGGTGAGAGTAATAATGATGTACCGAGTGGGGGCGAGTGGTGCATTAATGAAGATTTCATTTTAGCGTACTTGTCTGATATCTCTCTTAACAATAAACAAATAGAGAATAATTCTAGTGCAGGTACCAACCCATGGCACGTACTGTGCACAGAAGCATCACTCACATTGCCGATCAAGTCGTCTTTTATTTCAGACGAAGAAATAGAGGACGCACAGAAGGCTTTCTTTAAAGTCCCATCCAAAAGGAAAGGGCGAAAGCCGATCTGTTTCGGAAAAGTCAAACCGATACAACTCAAACGAGGAAGCTCGGAGGAAGACGATGGAGTTCCTCAATTCCATTATCACGAACCCAACTCCCTTCGACTAATGAAACAAATGGGATATGACTTTAACGAAAAGCAAGGTCTAAACTTCGGAAAGGGAAGGCGAACACCAATCCGAATGTCCCTAACCCCCGAAGGGAAACCCCCAGATTACTATCGAAAGACTAGAAGGGGTTTAGGATTTGTCACACCTCCCGCTGTCTCGGAAAATGAAATAAGTAATTATCTGCGTCAGGATCGCTCATCCGGAACATCTGCATATGGGTCCGATGTCAGTATCGGACCTTTCTTTAGAAATCTGACCGTGAATATGGTTTCAATCGATCACCCGGATGAAGACGCAGGGAATGATGAAGGGTTAATGGAATCGACCAATGACCACTGGATCAAACGTCTTAACATTTTGTGGGATATGCGATTCGAACAACGCGAACCACCCACTGAAGATAAAGTGGTCCAGGTTAACATGGGAGACGAACATGATCCTAAGCCCATTTTCATAGCTGAAGATTTATCATCTTCCGAGAAAGAAGACCTTATATCTCTCATCCGAGAATATATAGATGTCTTTGCTTGGAATTATGAAGACATGCCTGGTCTTGACCCAAAAGTGGCCGTGCACTGTCTCAACATTGATCCGGATGCCAAGCCCGTTAAACAACAACAACGCCGGTTTCGTCCCGAGATCATGGAAGCAATTGAGTCCGAAGTGAAGAAGCTCATTGACTCAGGCTTTGTCAGGGAAGAACAACACCCAGACTGAGTAGCTAACATTGTTCCAGTTCCCAAGAAAAACGGTAAGGTCCGTATATGCATTGATTTTCGTGACCTTAACGCAGCTTGTCCAAAAGATGAATTTCCGCTTCCTATTACGGATGTTATGATCGACAACACCTGCGGATACGAAAGAATGTCTTTCATGGATGGATTCTCTGGGTATAATCAAATCAAGATGCACCCGGACGACGAGAGGCATACTGCATTCAGAACACCGCTGGGAGTGTATTGCTATACAGTGATGCCCTTCGGCCTGAAAAATGCAGGCGCGACTTATCAACGTGCGATGAACACTATCTTCCACGAACATCTGCGTAAGAAGATAGAGTGCTACGTTGATGACATAGCTGTGAAAAGCCAATGTAAAGAAGATCATCTTGCAGATCTGAAGACAATGTTCGATATCATGCGGACACATCAGCTGAAGATGAACCCAACAAAATCATTTCTCGGAGTATCAAGTGGAAAATTCCTGGGATTTATTGTCACATCCAAGGGGATTTCTCTGGATCCAGAGAAGGTGCGCGCCATCCAAGACATGCCACCGCCGAAGAACCTCAAAGAACTCCGAGGTTTGCAAGGTAGACTAGCCTACATCCGGAGGTTCATATCTAACCTTTCGGGGCGCTGCCAACCTTTCTCGAAGATCATGAAAAAAGGAGTATCCTTTGTGTGGGATGGGGAATGTCAAAAAGCATTTGAAGAGATCAAGAAGTATCTCACCCAGCCACCGGTTCTCGTGACCCCTATATCAGGAAAACCATTCCTATTATATGTGAGGGCTATGGATCATTCGCTGGGAGCGCTGCTGGCCCAGAACGATGACCAAGGCCAAGAACAAGCCATCTACTATTTAAGTAGGACCATGATGGGAGCCGAACATCGGTACAACCCGGTCGAGAAAGAATGTCTCGCTTTGGTATTCGCGGTTCAAAAGATGCGACATTACCTAGTTGGACAGACAATTCATGCCATCTCTAAGGTGAATCCTTTGAGAGCCCTGATGACGAAACCATCGTCTCTGAATTGCCGGCTTGCAAAATGGGCCATCCTTTTGTCATAATACGACATGCAATTTATGCCCCAAAAGGCAGTCAAGGGTCAAGCATTGGCAGATTTCTTGGCCGATCACCCGGTGCCAGGGACATCTAAGTTGTATGAAGAATTGCCCGACGAAGTCGCCGAAGCTTGTGTTGCTCAAGAATCTACACAAGTGTGGAAATTATTCTTTGACGGCGCATCCAGAGCAAATCCTCATGGAGCGATTACTGCGGGAGTAGGAGTAGTGTTCGTCTCTCCTAATGGTCACATAATCCCAAGAGGATTTTCCCTAATCGAACCATGCACCAACAATGTAGCTGAGTATAATGCTTTGCTACTAGGGATGCGACTTGCCGAAGAACTCAATATTCGGCATCTTGAGGCTTATGGTGACTCTCAGCTCATTGTAAACCAAGTCCGAGGGGAATACGAAGTACGTCATGAGGACTTAATTCCATACTACTTCGCCGTGCTGAAGCTAGCCAAGAAATTCGAGGGATTCTTCATCGAATACATTCCACGAGCCCAGAACGCTTATGCAGATGCTTTGGCTTCATTGGCAACTTCGCTGGCATTACCGCCTGGTGCCGAAACGACGATCCCTGTCGCAGGACGTGAACTATACTCCTCCAAGATTCCTAAGGAGGAAAGCTCAGACAAGACATTGGCGGAGGAGGTCTGTACAACCTCCATAGAATTCGAGTCTAGAGATTGGCGATTTCCATATGTTGACTATGTCCTATACGGAATTTTACCCAATGACCCTAAGGAAGCGGCCGCCATCAAACGAAAGGCCCTCCGATTCTATTATGATGCAGTCTCTCAGACTCTGTATCGTAAATCCCATGACGGGGTTTTGCTTCGATGTCTTTCTCGAAAGGAAGCAAGGGAAGCTCTTAAAGAAGCCCACGACGGAATGTGCGGAGCTCATCAGCCCGGAGCTAAACTAGGAGATCGCCTCCGGCGAATCGGCTATTATTGGCCGAAGATGTTTTCAGACGCGGTTGACTACGCTAAACGTTATCACGCGTGCCAAATTCATGGGGATTTCATCTACCAAGCACCTGGGAACTTACATCACACATCTGCGTCATGGCCATTTGAAGAGTGGGGCATGGATATTGTAGGTCCAATTTCTCCTCCAACTTCTAAAGGACATCGGTTCATCCTGGCTATGACCGATTATTTCTCCAAATGGGCGGAGGCAATCCCGTTGAAAGAAGTCAAAACTTCCAACGTAATTAAATTCGTCAAACACCATGTTGTCTACCGTTTTGGAGTCCCGAGGCGGATAGTTCATGACAATGGGACGCAATTCGTCAGTTTTGGGTTCCAGAGGTTTTGTGACAAATTAAGGATCCAGAGCGTTGCATCTACGGCATATTACCCGCCGGCGAATGGTCTTGCAGAAGCCTTCAACAAAACCATTGTGAAACTTCTCAAGAAATTCGTTTCCAAGAGTCGACGTGATTGGGATGAAAGACTCGGCGAATGTTTATGGGCTTACCGTACAACGGTGAGGACCCCTACGAGAGCTACACCGTTCTCACTGGTATATGGCTGCGAAGCCGTATTACCACTAGAAATTCAGATTCCTTCTCTGAGAGTCGCTATCACGACGGGGCTAACAGAAGAAGAAAAGCATCAACGGCGCCTGCAAGAACTTGAAGCCCTAGACGACAAACGACTTCAAGCTAAGCAGCAGATCGAACTCTATCAAGCTCGGATTTCCAAAGCCTACAATAAAAAGGTTAAGGAACGAACTTTCAAGAAAGGC
This sequence comes from Asparagus kiusianus, assembly GCA_022839385.1. Taxonomy (NCBI): domain Eukaryota; kingdom Viridiplantae; phylum Streptophyta; class Magnoliopsida; order Asparagales; family Asparagaceae; genus Asparagus; species Asparagus kiusianus. The sequence continues at coordinate 93,794 of BQKN01060998.1, read as the reverse complement.
GATTTGGTCTTGGCCAACAGACGACCCATGGTGATGACACATAAAACCAAAGGGAAGTTCAATCCTAAATGGGAAGGGCCCTTCGTAATAGACTCAGTTTATTCGAACGGAGCATATCGCCTCATCAATCAACAAGGAGACAGGCTCATGATGCCAATCAATAGAAAATTCCTAAAAAGATATTTCCCGTGAATCATGTTGCCCCCTAATCCCCCGCTAGATTAGGCTGGGGGTTGCCTATTTATAGTGTAACTCTACTTTGTATTTCGTCAAGTTAACACTACACCTCTGACGATTGAAATTTTCTAGAATTGTTTTATAAATGATAATAAAGAGAATTTCGTTTTCATATTGAGTCGACACTACGTTTTTCATTGTCTTGAATCATACTTCAACAAAAGAGATAATGAAAACCAAAATGATATCATTTCCATTCAATATTGTTAATCTGAATACAAAAGTGAAAACAATTGAAAGGAAAATGATACAAATTTATCCCTCCACCAAAAATAGCGCAAACCCTAAACATCGGGGCTCATCAATCTGAAAGACTTGAGTTTAGATTTCAGCGCTGATATATTTTCCTCGCGAGCCTTTCTGATGTCTTTAGTTATCTTGCTCTTGAGTTCCTCTTCACTAGGCGTTGCTTCTGCAAGTTCTCGCCGAATTTTATCGGCAGCAACAATCTCGTCGCAATAGCATTTGAAGAGTCTATCGCAATAACCAGCGAATCCTCTTAAAATTTCCACACCATCAGCTAGCTGAGCGTTTATCTGAGGGACTTCAACACCAGCTCGAGCAAGTTCTGCTGCAGTATCCCGGAGACCCACAGCGAGGTTGCCCATGTCCCTCTGTACTTGGGCATGTTCATCACGCAGGTGAGCGAGACGAGGTTCTGTTTCGGATAAACTCTTCTGAAGAACCTCTTGCTGTTGTACCTTCGAAGCCTTGGCCTCAGAAAGAGCCCGATCCACTTCTGGGCCTATGTCGTCACGTTGCAGCATGGAGAGGAATTCCAGCTCATATTCCAAGATGATGAGGCTCTCACGACAGTTCTCGGTCCATATTTTATCACCCTGATGCTTGATTTTAGCCAAGCATTCCAGCAAATGAGGTTCAAAAACCTTGTAACTTACGTCCCCGAGACTGACAACGTCAATGGTCCTTTGCATCCAACATTCCAATTGTTCGATGAGCTCCCTCAGTGTCTCAGAGCTTGGGGGTGGGGCGGTCGGATAAACGAAGCAGTCCGCATAATCAGTGCGAGTAGAGGTGTGCGGGGCTTTAGATAAGAATGCTTTGATCATCTCTGACGTGGAGCCTAAGATATCCTCCTCCTGCTCACCGATTGTTGCTTCAAGACTTGGAGGACCGGTGGGAAGCGTAATATCCTCTCTATTTTCAGGAGACGCAGCATGCGCTGATCGTATCGCGTCTCCCATCAATTTGGTCTTCTTTGAATTTTTGGCTATGACAGGCAGTCGTTTACGCATTCTCCTGTCATACTCGGCATGCTCAGCAGCAGAAAGAGCCTTCTTACCCGATCTCAGAAGACGAGGTTCAGAAGCAGGCACTTTTGGAATTGGTTTTTCTTCGGAAGAGTCAGCAATCGGTGTTTCCTCTTCGATCTCCATAGGAGTTTCTTCCTTAGGAGGCTCGATGGCAGATAAATTTCTAGGAGCTTCGACAGCCCCAGAGGCTTCTTGTTCGCAGGATAGATATTCTTCTACCCCCGGCAAACGAGTGCTGAAAGAACGACTCCTCGAACGATACAATTCCCGAATCTCACTTATGCAGGAGGTGTAAATATCATACCCCGTGACTTGGGAAACTTCTTCATACCAGCTGCGGAAATCGGCAACAGTGGAGCAGCCAGGCGGCGAATTGGGTAGAGTGAATTGCGCATGGGTTCCCCCGGCGGAAAAGAAGTACCATGCACGAGCTCCTTCATATAAATTCCCAATATGAGCCAATGCCGGGTTGGGATTGCCAACATAAAGCTGGTCATATCCGAATTGCCTAGCGAACCGAGAAGGCACGTAAGGTTCAATAAAGCACTTCTCCCGCAAGCGGAAGACCAGGTAGCCCAACCTGATCATAAGAAGCCAGTTGAATGTGCCTTCTTCCAAAGAAGACGAGCCCTCAAAAAGCAAGTCCAAGAAGCGGGCATCCTTCACGTCAGCTCCGTTAAAATCAGGAGCACAACAGAAAATCCGGTAATTATCTTTCCGAGATAAGAATTGTCGAGCCCTGACTATGTAAGAATGAGTCCACATGGCCGACTCTAATCTCTGTATGAAGGGGATGTAAGCATCAGCACTCTCCGATACTCTCGTCATCAAGGAGGGGCAATGCAGCACGAACCAGGCCACCAAGTACGTATACGGCACTGGTATGCGTGGCTGGGGGTTCTTCCCTGCTTTCTTCCTGGCAACCTTAACCATCGAGGCGCCGAGCAGATCAGAGGTTAACATCCTTAGGCCGTTTTGAATGCAGCCGACCATGGCAGTGAGGAGGCTCACGGGTCTCCCATGTGCCAGCAAAACAGCTGGATATACAACCTCAGCCAGGATCGCTTCTATTGGTCTCGACGGCACTACGCACCGTTTCAACCAAACCATAAAGAAGCCTGCAAGTAGAGTCGTGTCAGAAATAGGAATTGTAGCCTGGTGGTGGAAACTTTCAAACTCAACACCAGCCTCAAAATCCTCCTCTACATGCTCTGTTTTGTAGATGGCATTAGAAGCCTTAATCCGAGCTTTGGCTTCTTTGGGACAGATGGCTGCAACACGAGACACGGCTACATCTTTCCGGTTTAAATTCTGAAAGAGGTATTCCGCCCACGTGGTATGCATGATACCTCCTCCACGCGTCCCACAGATTTGAGCACATATATGGAAGTGGCACATCAACTCCCAGAAAGTAGCATAAATTTCTGGGTGCGCCAACCTCAACTGAGAAAGCTCTTCGGTAGTAGGGATGAACTCTTCGTAGGGTGTTTTCCCAAGTGGCAATCCCGACACCGCTTGCATCTCATGAAGAGCAAAACCTAACTCTCCTGCAGGTGTGAAAAATGTGCAACTGTCCGAGTTATATTTCTCTAACATAGCGAAGAAATTATGGAAGCTCTGCACAACTCCCCGTCGAGTAGCTAACACGGGAATTGTGAGACCCGATTGAGTGAGTGACTCCTTAAGCTCCTCAAGAACGAAGTCAATCATGCGGGTCCACCAACCTCCTTCTCCAGAACAAACCCATCCAGGGGATCTGAACGCTTGGGTAGAAAATTCACCCTGAGTCGCAAGGAACTGGCGAATGAAAATATTCGCTGGGCGTGGCATCTCCTGAGCCAGTTCCTTCTTCTCAAATAAACCGGGTCTCAATCCCTTGAGCTGCCCTCCGATTTGTGTACGAGCCCGTCGACCAGATCCGAACGACACATTTTTCTTCTCTTTAACTATGTCAAAAATCAGACTCCGACGACGGCTTGCATTCAAAAAGTAGGAGAGGGGATACATCCTCTTCATGTTGGGAAGGAAGAAGTAGCGATTATCAACTTTCCGTAATAGCTTCGAATCTTCTGCATGTACGAGGTGATCATCGATGGATATGCGATCCCCGAATATGAACGCCGGTTTGGGAAACTGGGCATGACCAGCAGGGGTCTCCATGTCCAAATCAGTGATCAAAACTCTAAGAGTTGAACATCGAGGAGATCTAATCATGTCCGTTCTCTCAGAGTCAACGAAAGTACAAAGCGGAACTGTGTTTTGAAGACTGAAAGTTTCGTTTGCATCAAGACCGCCAATATACCCAAAATGATGTTCTTGCGAAAGTGGCACATTTGGAAGAAGCACTGCACAATCGAAAGCAGATGTTAATGAGCTATCGACATAAAGATAGAACCCAAAACATAATGGGTTAAAGTCTCATGTCCAAATTTCCAACGCGAGGGTCGAGCCCCGCGTCAGAATTCTCAAACGCGAGGGTCGAATCTCGTGTTAAAAAATTTGGAACGCGAGGATCGGGACCCAAAGGATATCCCAACCCCGCGTTTTCAACCAGTTAGAACGAGTCATCTTCCTCGTTATCAAGAACCCATTTAAGGTTTTCAGAAAACTTGTCAAAGCAAGTTCTTTTAGTCGGCACTCACCACGACAGGGAGGCCCATGTGGCGGCGGAGACGACGACGACATTCCCGCAGGAACAGGAACACCGCCAGCGCCCTCAACCGACGGTGTTTCGGAAGTCGCTCCGGCGACTTTCTTGGAGCTTGGACCCGTCCTCCGTGGCGCCATCAGCACGGTAGATCGGAGGAGGCGTTTTCGAACGAAGGAGACGAAGTTCGTCGGAGATCTCGCCGAAGTCAAACGAGATTTCTTGTTCTTGGAAATGGCCGAAAGTGGAAAGAGTCGAATGACTCTTGATGTGACCACTCAGGTCTATTTATAATAGCTATCAAGCTGTTGAAATGGTTCGGTAAAAGAATCCCAACCGTTTTATATTTCAAAACGTAAATCTTTTACGTTCTTAGATAAAGTCACTTAAGACTTTAATCTCAACGCGAGGTTCACACCCGCGTTCAAACGCTGGGCTCAGACCAGCGTTTCATACTTCAAACGCGAAGGTCACCTTAGCGTTATAACTCTTCCAAATGAAGAGTCCATCTTCGATACTTAGCCTCTAAATTCATGGGTTCTTTGCAACAGAGTGCGTTCAAAACTCTGTATCTCCTCAACTCATCAGATGGTCATTATCCTAACAGAGATTGAATCTAGTTATTATCACTATCAATATGATTATAACTCCTCTGTTAGAACTCACTTATCGATTCTCATCGACAGAGCGATAAGTCCTCAAAGTTGCTCCGATCGCAACACTTCCAACTTATCG
>BQKN01060998.1:70804-88891 GCA_022839385.1 Asparagus kiusianus | reverse complement strand
TCATCAATAGAACGATAAGTCCTCAAAGTTGCTCCGATCGCAACACTATCAACTTATCGACTCTCTTCAATAGAGCGATAAGCCCTCAAAATTGCCCTGATCGCAATATTCCCCTTATCAAGTCAGGACTATATTTCTGGCACTTATGGACTTCTTTCAGTGTTTAACACCAAAATAACACAGGAAGGATTCTGCTTTGCAATTCAATTCTGGGAGAATAATCAAGTATTTATCCCTAACAGTTGAAAATTTTCTAGAGTTATCTTACGACAAAAAATTTCTGAGTATTCTTTGTAATTTGTTGTCTAAAACCAAAACATGATAAGTGTAAAGAACACTAAAAGATCAATATCACTTTTTATTCAAAAGCTAAAAGAAAAATGATACAAGACAAAACTTGTTCTTATCAAAAGAACATAAAAAAAAAGGAACTAAGTTTACTCATGCATCAAATCGAAAGTTGCGAGTTGAGTCTTGAGCTCAGCAAACTCTCTCTCGTGATCAGCTCGCACTATAGCTTCAGCCTTGGCCCGGAGTTCATCCGCACTGGGTATGATGATGGCCGCCACTTTGTTCCTGGCCTCCTCTAGGGCCAAAGACTGTGCATGATATTCTAAAGAACTGTTAGCATTCTGGGTACTGAGGATGTTGACGACCTTTTCTTCACGAGAAACTTCAGTTTTTAAGCGTAGGACTTCAGCCTCAGCCTCGACAAGTCTATCCCGAAGCGAATTTAGAGAAGTAGTCGAGCGTTCCAATTCTTCTCGCTTCTGAATATCACGTTCACGAAGCTCCGCAACATGGCGCTCTTTTTCAGCTAAGTCCCGCTCTAATGATTCTCGTTGCAACACTTCAGCGACTTGAAGATTAGCCAGAGTTGATACAATTTGTGGCTGGAGGTCGCTATGACCCATGGTCTCGAAGCGTTGTAATTTCTCCTCCAAACGGAGGATGATTTCTGAGCAGCGCTCGAACCATTGAGGTTCGCCCACACACTTAATATTGTTTAAGCCTGCTTCCAGGAGAGGTCGAAAGGAATTCAGAGTCCCTTGACCATTCATCAAAGACTCAACCACCGTCTTCGCAAGAGTGTTTAGATACACCAAAGATATCTGAAAGAACTTAGGTGCATTAGCAAGCCTGACGGTCGCACCTGAAGATACCCCTTCAGCAGCTGAGGTTAGTGCGTCAAGACGATGGCTAGTAGGCGATCCCGGTGCCGAAGCTGCAGAAGCAATCGAAATATTCAATTGCGAAGGGCTTGAGGTCAGGGCCATCAATGCCTTCGCTTGAGACGAGCTTGGCCCAGCCTCTGTCGGAGCAAGTGAGATCTTCATCACCGCTTTTGGTGAAGTGGCCACCACAGAAGAATCATGTAAGGCTTGCTCCGGCAAAGAAGCCGATACCTGCACGACCGGCTGTTCTGGAGGAGGAGTTGCTACAGTGGTTTCAGGCAACGTAACAGATGAAACAGTGGTCTCGGGCAGTGCTGTAGGCAAAGCAGTTGCCGGAGGGGAGCCAGGTGTATGTTGCTCTTGTAGAGGAATCGACGCTGGCACAAGTTCTTGCTCTAAAGGAGCAGCTGAAGTAGTCCCGGGGGTTGGCGAACCTGCACGAAAAAACGGTCGGAATGCGAAAAAAACGTGCGGGATAAGTCGAAACAAACTAAGCTTACCGGTGAGATAAAAAGGCGTATAACCAGATGCCTTATCAGACAGAGCCTTGGGAGCATCGTCAAAAAGAGTTATGTCTTCCATTGAATCGCGCTCCTCATCTTCTGTGTCGTCGCCCGGCAAGTTGCCAACTTCAGCACCTTCATCATCTTTATCTTCGTCAGCTTCACCACCGATCGAGGAGCCTTCATAATCAACTCGTTCCTCGTCTTCTTGAGCAGCTGAAGACCCAGGAAGATTTGTGCCAATGGCTGGTTTATTCATAAGTCCTGTTGTAGGACTAGGAATTAAGTCACCGACTTGTGACATTAAAGCTGAAGGAGAAGGTGATGGATTCTCTTCAAGACCATTTGGTTCTGATACAGGAGACGGAGGAAGATCCATCACTGGAGCAGATTCTGCGTCTGCAGTCAGTAACTCATCCTCCTCGTCCTCAGGGGGATGATAAGAAGAAGCTTCGCCTGAAAGGGCTGGCCCCTGAGAGCGAAGCCCGGTTCTATGCGGTAGGCCCGCTACAGATGACTCCTGTTGGCCTTCATCTACGGCAGCCCGGATGGCTTCAGCCATCAATTTGGGTTTTGGTTGGCCTTTGGGAGGAGAATCAACCAGCAGTTTCCGACGGGTTTGTTTATCATACTTGCCGGCTTCTTCTGCAGAAAGTTTTCTTTTCCCCATCGCTCTCGTAATGGGAGGCTCAGCCGCACGTTGTTCTTCTTCTGGAGCAGGCTCAGCTGTTTGTTCTTCTTCCTGCCCAACAGGCTGATCCTCAACGGCTAAGAACTCATCAATCCCTCTCAAACGGGACGTCTTTGACCCCCTCCTCAAAGAATACATGTGCCTGATCTCTTTCAGGCACGATGAATTTATGTTGTAATTGGGAATCTGAGACGCTGCGTGATACCAATTACAGAAGCTTATGGAGGTGTAGGAGTTGGCAGTTTTGTGGGAAAGCCTGAAAACGGCCTTGGTACAACCTGCTACAGAATAATACCAGGCCCTAGCTCCTTCATACAAGTTGCCCACGACCGATAGTTGAGGACGAGGGTTATCGACGTACACTTGGTCGTACCCAAACTGCCGGGCAAATCTATAAGGTTGGTAGGGCTCGACGAAGCAGTTGACGCCTTGCCGGAAGACTAAGTAGCATGGCCTAATGGAGAGAAGCAAATGAAAAACACCTCCGTTGAGCTGAGTGAATCCATTAGGGCCTGCTACGTCTTGATATTCCGCACCGTAGATACCGCCCTTAAAATCGGGGAAACATCGGTAGATATGGAAGTTGGTGTCTCGCGTTAGGATTTGGCGAATCCTAACCATGTACCCCCCTTCCCATTTCGCAGATTCTAATCTCTGCACGAATGGGATGAATGAATCTCCTGGGGCAGAGGCTGCACTCATCAACAAAGGGCAGTGTAGCACGTACCAAGCCATCAAATAAGTATATGGCATTGGCACCCTAGGATTGAGAGTCTTGAAAGTTTTGCGACCCTCGGACTCTATCTCTGTAGTATCAACGAAGTCCGAAGTTAACTCCCGCAATCCGAATTGTAGACAACCCACCATAGCACTGAGAAGGCTCACAGGTCTCCCATGGGCTAGAAGGACGGCGGGGTAAATCACTTCAATAGCGAGAGCATCGATCGGCTTGGTTGGGACGACGCACCGCTTGAGCCACAGCATCAAATACCCAGCCAAAAGCGCCGTATCAGAGATAGGGAGCAGAGCTTGGTAATGGAAACTCTCGAATTCTGTATGGGCCGGGAAAACATCTTCCTTGGCCTCATTGGTGTAGTGGGAGGTAGCATCATCAATCCTAGCCTGAACCTCCTCTAAGGTGCTTGCAGGCAATCGGGTCACTAAGCCTCCCTTATTGCCCAAGTTCTGGAATAGATATTCCGCCCAAGACACCTGTTTAATACCGCTTCCGCGGGCCCCCGTCAGCTGCATACAGATGTGGAAGTGACACATGACTTCCCACAAAGTGTCGTAAATTTCGGGGCTGGCCTTCTTTAAAAGTTGAAGTTCTGCCGATCCCGGAACAAATTCTTTATACGGCAAATCTCCAAGAAGAAGACCCGAGACTTCGTGCATCTCATGAAGAGCGAAGCCTAATTCCCCCACAGGGGTGAAAAAAGTGCAAGTATCAGGATTATACTTCTCCAGTATAGAGAAAAAGTAAAAGTGACTCTGGATCATTCCGAATTTAGTGGCCCGCACAGGAACTTTCAAACCAGCCTGGGAGAGAGGCGCATCCAGTTCGTCCAAAACAAACTTGGTCATCCGGGTCCACCACCCTGACACTGGAGAATGAACCCAGCCAGGAGTTCTGAATCCTTGCGCGGAAAACTCCCCTTTCTTCTCTACAAATCTCCTAACAAAAGTCCTCGCGGGACTAGCCACTTCGCCAAGGGGATACTCCTTAGCGAATAAACATGGTCGCAAAGCAGTCACTTGTCGACCATAACCTGCTGAGCGGACCCCATGGAAAGTCAAATTTCCAAGAGCAACTCCGTCTTGATCCTTAACCAAGGGCCAATCCATGTGTCTCGGGACGGATGCACACTGAAAATAAGATATAGGAAACATTCTCTCCATGTTAGGTAAGAAAAGGTTGCGGTCTCCAACTTTCCGCAGCCACTTATAGTTCCCGTCATAAGCGGTGTCGGCGTCAAAGTCAACAAAGTCCCCGAAGAGGAATCCAGGTTTGACTATTGGCTTACGGTTTGTGTGCTCAAACTTAGCGTCCGTAACCAATGTCCTAAGAGTCTCGGGAGAAGCTTTTGTGACTAACTCTGCGCGACTTTTATCCCTAATTCTGAAGACTGAGAGTTCTAGGCGCGAGTTGAATGTCATGTTTATGTCCACGCCACCTACATGTCCAAAATGGTGGCGAAAAAGAAGAGGTTCGCTGGTATGACGCACTGCAAAACGAAGAAAAAATCAGCTAAGTCAAAAGCAAAGCCCAGACGCGAAGGTCGACACCCGAGTCAACTAAGTTCAAACGCGAAGGTCGAACCTCGCGTCAGAAAAGTCAGACGCGAAGGTCGAACCTCGCGTCAGAAAATACAAACGCGAAGGTCGAACCTCGCGTCAGAAAAGTCAGACGCGAAGGTCGAACCTCGCGTCAGAAAATTCAGACGCGTAGGTCGACCCTCGCGTCAGAAATACCAAACGACGGAGTCCAGCCCCGCGTCATCTGAAACGAGTTTCCTCGTTGGGTCCAAAGACCAAAACTTGCTCAAAAATATTTGCTAAGCTCGATCTCGCCTGCGAAGAATGGGGGTTTTTCCAGGTAACTAAGTAGCAATGCTCAAAAATATTTGCTAAAGAATTTGGATGTGCAATTGATACTATCTACGTGTTTGCCTCCTGTCGATGATGTAGCTAATAAATCATGGAGTACCTGAAGAATTCATCGAGAAGGTGAAAGAAGATGTTGCTGGCTTCTTCAAGCTTCCGTTGGAGGAAAAGGAAGCTTTCAAAAAACTACCAAGAGGGAGCGAAGGCTACGGACAGATGTTCGTATATTCGGAAGAGCAGAAACTAGACTGGGCAGACATGCTTTTACTCACTACTCAGCCACCGAAAAACCGGGACATGAGGTTCTGGCCAACAGACCCTCCGACGTTCAAGTTAGTATTTGATAATCAAATACGCCTAACAATCTATCAATATATCAGAGCGGTAAATAAATTAAGAAATTAGAAAGGGGAAAAAAAGAACTCTTATGACAAACATTTGCTTAATTTTCCTCGTTTATTTTCAGGGAGACGATAGATAAATACTCTCTGACTTTGAAGGAAGTATCAGCTTCTCTACTGAGATCAATGTCTGAGAGCTTGGGACTTGAATCTGAGTATCTGATCAACGTTTTTGAGGATCAAACTCAAATGATCAGATTCAACTACTACCCACCGTGTCCCGAAGCTAACAAAGTTATCGGCCTTTCTTCACATTCTGATGCCACTGGTTTGACGTTTCTGCTGCAAGCAAATAATGTTTCGGGCTTACAAGTAAAGAAGAACGGTAAATGGCTCACCGTCGAACCATTACAGGGAGCTTTTATTGTTAATGTTGGCGATCTTGTTGAGGTAAAGTCTAGAAATAATTGCATAAATTTTGGGGTTAATTCCGTAAAATCCCCCCTGAACTACTTTAATTCGAGAACACCCCCTGAGCTTTGAGGTCTTGCAGATAACCTCTTTTACTGTACTGAACCCCCTAAAGCTTCTTCACATAACCCCCTCAACCCCTCAGTAACACAGTCATGTCTAACATATGTAACATGTCACGTGCCAGGCACACGCAAAAAAGAACAAACCCTCAGCCCTAAAAAATCATTGCCGTTTTATATTTTTCAAATACTTTTTTTTAACAAAACAATCACATTTTCCTAAGACCAATCAGGTAACGACTAATTTCCAACAGCCACCGGTTGTGGTGACAGGCGAAACGTTACAAGGATTATTTTCTATTAACCACGCAAACCTTAGGGCGGGGTTCCCCCGGGGGGGGGGTATATTCACCCAAAAAATATAAAACTGTCATGAAAATGGGTATAAGATGTGAGACAACAAACGCATTAATCCTTGACATGCAAACTTAGTAGAATAAAGTAACTTTTACGATACTAACTTCACTCACTAAATAATTACCTTTTATATGGGAAATCAAAGGCTTAAAAGATACTATTCCGTTGTTATTTAGATATTCACCAATGGAAGATAAAAGAGCGTGGAGCACAGGGCAATGGTAAACCCTGAGAATGCACGCGTCTCAATAGCTGCGTTCAATGCGCCAGCACGCGACATAATCGGGCCTCTTGGTGAGTTCCTAAAGGGAGGGAAAGAGTTGTACATGACCATGAGCAGAGAAGACTATATGAAGGGTTATTTTGCAGCAAAACTCGAAGGGAAAAGCTATCTAGAGAGCGTGAGGATTTCTAAATGTGAAAATTAGTCTCTTTTATTGTATGCTTTTGTTACATCTGCTTTAAATAAATTCCAGCAATAATCTAGTCTCCAGTGTGCTGGCGAATTGGATGCATGTAATCTAAACCTTTATGGTTTGCTTTATGTATTGGGCAATTTCTCAATTTAGGAAATATGGAAGTATTCCAAGTTAGTATTTGCACCACCTCTGATGACTTGATACTTACCATGATACTGTTGAATCCAATTCTTTGTTCCCATCTAAACGTAGTTAGTGGGGTATTGTACTTACCTAAGGGAGCTTGATGAATATAATTTTTGAAAATGCAAAGTTTTTTTGCTCGCAGTAAAACTTGATTTGTGAATCCTTCATGTTTGGCTCCTCAGACTTCAGGTTATAAATTATAACTATATATATATAGCGTAAACTACTGCCTACAGGATATATGGTTATATGGAAACAAAGGCATCCGTGCATAAACTACAAAGATGTTTGCTTCTAAGCTTGACAGGATATTATCTCCACAGGAGAAATGCAAATGGGATGCTCAGTATATTCTGCTGCTTCCTCTTCACATAAATGCAAGCAACACATCTTAAAGCATGTTTAGTATCCTACAGCATTAGGGCTTAGGAGATAAAAAAATCTAGCAATTTTTATGGAACCTCTATGAATTATATAATTGAAATAAAACTTACCTCTGGCATCTTCAGAGCAATGTGCATGTCACGAATAATCAGCTCCCATCCTCCCTTGACTTTGAACATTGTGCATCTTCCATTCTTCCAAGAAATGTTTTGCTAATTGCTGGAAACATGAAGACTTCGTAGTCACCAAAAGATAACATCCTCAGTTAAAAGAACTCATTTCCTTGAAACTGATCGATAAAAATAGAAGTTCAAAACTCAAGGACAAAATTATAAGCCAGTAAATGATAACTATCATGTGATTCATGTAAACATTAAACATTCTAATTTAACATGTTACGGAACTAAAACTAACAACTTTCAATCTGAAAGCCATCAGAACCTAGTCTAGAACCTGAAATAAGCCTGTAATAAGAACCTAGTAACATTTTTGTATATATATCTATAAATGGAGCTGCAATTAGTTACCCATCATTTTTCTTATACAAACCAATCATCAGTGGGGTCCACAAATTCTAATTCAACCTTTTCAATTTGTATGAAAACAAACAAAGGATTTCTGGAAGAACAATTTTTATTGCATTATCCTACCAACCAAACGAAGTAAGTGAATTTTGCAAAGTTTGGGGATTCTTGGATTTATGAAAAATCCAAAAATACAAAATCAAAACCCTCCGGCCAAACAGGCCCTAAATTTGTGCAGCTAATACACAGAGCAGGCATGTGTGTTTCCTGCCCTCTCTTCACTCAGTAGTTTAATATTTAGGATTATTTACAACCGGTGCCCTGCGATATGACGTAATTATACGGGTGACCCTAGGTTCTGTGTATCTACATGGATAACCCTGAAATCACGATTGAGATTACATGAGTAACCTTAATGAAAGTAATTTCAAGGTTGCTCACGGTTACCCTCGTAACCTTAGTCACTAATCTTAGGTTTATCCATGTAGATACATAAACCCCCAGGTCACCTGTGTAAATACACGATACCACAGGGTATTGGAATGTAAATAATCCTAATATTTAAATGTAGTATATTGTTCATTCTGTTTCTAGTCTACTATAAAGACTTCCCTTGTCCTCAGCAACACAAACATTTCCGTTTTCAAATATTAAAAGTTGGGATTAATGGCGTCTATTATACCTTCACTCTTGGTGTCCCACGTCCAGGAGCTGGCTGATGCAACCAAAACTGGCGTGTGCGACGTCCCGGATCGATGCATCAGACCCGAAGCGGACACCGATCCCATTGTCAACCAAATTGAGAACAACACCCTTCTGATCATCAACTTGGAGCTCCTGAGGAATCCACAACTTTGTAGGAGGAGTGTGCTGGGCTTGATCTTGCTTGCCAACATTTGGGGGTTTTTTTCAAGGTAATTAATTAAGTAGCAATATTTTTTTCTCAAAAGAAAAGGTAAGCAATATTCAAAAAATATTTGCTAAGAATTTGGACGTGAATTGATATCATCTACATGTTCACCTTAATTTCTGTCGATGATGTAGCTAATAAATCATGGAGTACCAGAAGAGTTAATTGAGAAGGTGAAGGAAGATGTTGCTGGTTTCTTCAAGCTTCCTTTCGAGGAAAAGGAAACATTCAAAAAATTACCAGTCAGAAGTGAAGGATATGGACAAATGTCCATAGTTTCAGACCGATCAAACACTAGACTGGGAAGACATGCTTTTACTCGCTACTCAGCCACCAACAAAGCGGGACAGGACATGAAATACTGTCCCACAGACCCTCCGACGTTCAAGTTAGTAACGGATACTCAAGGCATGTCATATCGTTTACAAATATCTCATTGACATTTATTGGAGAAGTAAATAATTTAAAAAGTTAGGGGGCGGGGGGGAGATTTTAGTCTCGCGTTGAAAGATTTTATGATTGTAGTATATATTTGCTTCCTATAAATAGCATATATATTACTATTTCTCTTTGAAATTAAGTCTCTTTCTCATAGCATTGCTTCAGAGAAAGTAGTTAGTATATGAAGAAAGCTAATTGTTAATGTTGGCGATCTTCTTGAGGTAAGTCTTTAACTTAATTGCGTAAAATTTGAGGTTAATTTCATAAAACCACCTTGAAATACTTTAATTCGATAAAACCCCCTGAACTTTGGGGGTGATGCACATAACCCACTTGAACTTTTTTTTTTAATTCTAACAAAACCGCTTCAACTAAATAATTATCTTTTGCATGAAAAATTAAAGGGTTAAACTTAAATAATATTCTGTAAATGTCATTTGGATATTGAGCATGGAGCGAAGGGCAATGATAAACTCTGAGAATGCACACGCATCTTTCTCAAGAACAATATGCATCTCACAGATAACCAACTTCCATCTTGTGCCTTCCAAACCTTACGCCATCTTTCTTTCTTCGCAAAAATGTTTTGTTAATTGCAGAAAACATGAGAAAAGTAACCCCTCAAGGCTAATACGCTCCATGAATTGCTATTGACAAGTAATTTCAGAGATAATAAACAAATTCACTCCATGAATTGCTATTGACAAGTAATTGCAGAAAACATGAGAAAAGTAACCCCTCAAGGCTCATACGCTCCATGAATTGCTTTTGACAAGTAATTTCAGAGATAATAAACAAATTCATTTCCTTTTGTATGTAATAAGAAGGGGAAAAAAACTAAAGTGAAAAAGAAAAGAAAACCATAAACACTTACATTTTAATGGCGAATTCTGCATTGAGATCAAAAAGGGAGCAGCTAACATGGAGCGCTATTAGGAGATTATCGGAGAGAATGTCAGCTAGCAGTTCTTGATGCTGTATTGCTGTTTTCACACTTACATCCATTGAATCAAGAACCCAATTATCTGCTGTGGCATTGGTTTCAAAATTCAAATGCCCACATTTAGCTGCTCCAAAATGCAGAAACTACCAACCCTCACAAGGTAATATTTGTGTTTCGAATGTGAAGCAGCAGTGATATCTTATATACTAATAAAAAGAGACAAACATACCACTACTTCACTCGAAAACTCTTATTCATGTTGACAGAAGCATGTTCCCAGAGATAACATATACTGTTTTAAAACTGAGACAACAAGTATAACTAAGCAGATCTATTATCTTAAAATAAATAAATATGGACTGAACACAAGCAGAATTAGGCTGCAGTTTTCGCTATTAAGATCAAAGACTTATGACAAATAAAAACTAAATGCTTGAAATGAAATAGGTTTGAAGAGAATTCCAGAGATGGATGCAAGATCAAGCTTTGCTTTTTTTTTTTTTTACTTTCCTTTCTTCTTTGTTTGAAGCTCTGATTCTGCTTCTTTTAGTTGTGACCTCAGCAGAGAAACTCGGAGCTCCAACTCTTCAACAGTTCCCCGAGTAAAAGAAGGCTGGTGTGGTTTTATAAAGTTTTTGGAAAATTGCTTCAACGCTTCAACCCCACAAACCTCCTCTTGAAGTAGCGGCAGCTTTGTTATATGAAAATCATCATAAAGCATATAGAACTGATCAATATACTTCTTCTGCATAGACATTCGAGCTTTCAACAACTTAGACTGAACAACTTCCTCATCAAAAATCACTTGATTAATGATAATATTATGACAATCTATCTCAAACTTTGCTAGCTCTTGCACCAACCTCTCGGTTTCATATAAAGAAAGAAACTCCGGGATACAAACACACACAAAAGTCGTTAAATCCGGATCCTTAAATTGATTGTTCACTTTTTCAATGATTCCCCTCATGGTTTCAAGCCTATCAACCATCGCATCCTCACTAAACTCATCACCAAGGCCAAACAAACGAGTTGCTTGACTCAATAAACCACCAAACCGACTTCTCAACGCCATAACTTTCTCCAAGCCTTTCTCCAAAGTCGATGGAAATTGCAACAATCTCAAAGTATGACCAGTTGGAGCCGTATCGAACACAATAACCGAGTAATTCATGGTCTGAACCAACTTCAACATTTCAGCAAAGCTCATTGCCTCGTCAACACCAGGAATTGAATCAGTTAGCTCAGAGATATAGCTGTTTATGCCATCATTGCTCGTGATATCATCATTTTCTACTTTAGGATCAACTTCCATAGCGAAGAGATTAGTGAAGCCATTGACGAGGGTGGGGGTTTTTGTGAATCTTTGTTGGAAGGCGTCACTGAGATTGTGAGCAGGGTCCGTGGAGATGATGAGGACGGATTGGCGAACAGAGGCCAAGAGGATGCCGATGACGGAGCTGCACGTGGTTTTTCCGACGCCTCCTTTACCTCCGACGAAGACCCATTTCAGTTTATCTTGTTCAAGGATGTTGCTCACAGTTTGCTCCGGTGCATCCATCTTCCATAGAGAAGAGTAAGAAAAGGTTTAACTTATATAGAAAATTTAGACGAATAATTACATTATAAAGAAAAAAGAAAAAATGGCATGAACTAATTTCCATTAAGATTAATAAATTGCTTTTACTATGTGCACAACTTTAAAACAACAATGCGCAAAGACTGATAACAACAACAGATCTAAACAAGCAAATAAGCACATACCAATTGTATATGCGCAATCCATCTCCATTACAAAATTTACTTTCCCTTTAGTTAATGGATTGCTTTGCTCACAGAAACATTAAAATTGAAGAAAACTTTACACTAAAAGAAATCAAATGACAATATGTGGAAATTTTTCCTGCAGTGTTTACAGAATATTGAAAGGGATTGAGCTAATTGCTGTAAACACAGATAAATGAATAACTTTTCAATATACACAATTTTAATAACAATAAATCTGAAAAAAATAATAGTCATCAAATCAATTATAAACACAAGCAATTCAACTACACATAACAATTCTAAATAAATCTAAAGAAATTGAAGCAAAATTATACTATAAAAAAAACAGATTAAGGAAGATGGATAATAAATTTGTGCAGTACTCAGAGGAATTGAAAGGGGATGGATTAATTGCAAAATTTCAATTGCCTTTTTTTTCAATGAAATCAAATCTAATGTTTTATTAGTCTAGTTAGAAATTGGGCGAGAAATGTCAATGGGATGCACGATTGAAAACCAAACCCTAATACAATTTCACACACACAGAGAGAGAGAGAGAGCGCGGCATCATTGAAAACCAAACCCTAATACAATTTCAGAGAGAGAGAGAGAGAGATGAACCTGAAATCGCGACCGAAGTGGAGCCTTCGAACGAGAGATCCTCGAGAAGAATCTTTTTTTACTTTGTTACCTTTTAAATCAGAAAATAAATTGATGTCTGGAAAATAAATTCTAGCCACGTGATGTCAAGGTTTGCTAGATTCAGCTCCCTTCAAGCTTCCAAATTTGGTCTGTAGCCCCTCAACCCATTGAAGTTGTTCATGCTCCCTCACATTCAGAGTTATTGCAATTTGGTCCCTCTGTCAGTCCTTTAGTGGGCAAAAGATCAGCAACTGTCCTTAATGTACTAGTTAAATATCATCTAGGTCCTTAATGCTCCAAAGTCGTTAGTAAGCAGTCCCCAGTGTTACACCTGTGATCTTCCTAGATACTTCTTATAAATTTTTGTTAAATCTTTTTTGTGTGACCCAGATGTAACCTTGCATTTCATTATCACGCAAATAAAATTAGTGAAATTACAAGTTTATTCTACTACGTCATTGATAGGTTAGCAAGATTTAACAATAATTTATATAAAAAAAGACCTAGAGTTAAAAAAGAACTAATGTTAGAGAGCTCCACTGATGATTTCTAAACATTATAAACTCAACTTACATCTAACCAATACGTTAGATACCTCCACCGAAGTTTTACCTATTTAATAAAATTTGTAAAACCATGGTCAGGGTAATTTTCAACTCAACATGATTAATACCTCCTGATGATGGTATTTAAGAAAATAAGACACTTGGAAAACATGAAAAATGGATTACGGGAATATTTTATCGTTGTAGAAGAAGGAGGATGTGAGTTTGGGCTTTAGTTTAAGGATTTCAATTTAAACACGTTGAAGAACCGAGTGATTAAACATGGCTGAGAGGTATAACTGAAACTTCTGTACAAAAAGTTGGATTTGCAAAGATGTTCCTCTCAGATTTAACATAAGTTAACCAGAGAGACCAAATTGCAAGTAACCTTCCAATGATGTGAGGGGCCTATCAGCACTTTCAATTACTTGAGGAGCTAATATTAATTTATGGAAGTTATGAGGGGCCAATAGCTAAAAACCCTTCTACTATTTTGGGTTTTTTTTTTTTGACGTAAATACCCACACGTACCATATTCGCAATTTACCCTCCAAATCTAGACGGTCAAAGAAAACATCCCTCAACACACCGTCAAAAATGTCAATGTGCAGCTAACAGCATGCCTACAAACACCATATATAAAATGCCAATTATTCAATCTCTCTTCACACGAACCAAGCAACTCCCAAGACTCTTCCATACGAAAACAACGTCCATATCACATCCCAAACTCAACGAGTTCGAACGAGTATATTCAACCATTTCTACGTGATCACGACGATGGCAAGATCTCATTGGCTGATGAACTCTTGATCTGTCAAAACACAGAATCTTATTTCAAAGATTTTGGTTTTCCCTCAGAACACAAAAAGAAACTCCGGTTTCGAAGATTTTGGCACACGAAACCTACAGATGAAGTGTTATTGTAGACGGTAACATGGATGAGCCAATGATAACAGCAAATTACATATACATATAAATTATATACAACTATGAAAAATGGAGTGTTTGATTCTATCAGAACACTCCCATAGAAAATGTTTGATCTATAACGTGATTAGAAAGTTGGTTTAGAAATTTTTAACTCTTCGATCTATAATGCAAACTGCAAACCACCTCATTCCTGTAGGAGTGGTTCTACAGGATGTTTAGCGTACAAAATACATGCGCATTCTGTCATGTGCATCATGGACGTGCATAGTAACAAAGACGATGTAACAGCCCTTCAATCAAAATCGTCTATGCTTCCTCATCGTTGTTGTTTAGTTTTCTTCTTCTGAGGAGTACTTCTCTTTCCTTTCCCAGTTTTAATGCTTCCATCATCCTTCGCTCTAACTATACCCTCTGGAGTGTGTAACCTTCTACATAGAGGTCTCGGTCTTCGTGTATCACGATCGTATCCTCGATGACAAATATAACCTGAAACCATGAGTAATATCATATCACAGTTTAATTATGTTACGTCGAGGTCTGGATCTTAATGATGGTGTCATCTCCACTAAATGATATCATAGTTAAAAACTATAACTGGAAAAAAAAAAAGGGGGGGGGGGGGGGGGGTGGGTGGATTTCAATTGTTTTTCTTCTGCCAGTGTATCATACAAAGAATTACATACCTAGTCGAAAGCAGTACTGTATTTCTTCTGTGGTAAGACCTGATGGTACATAAAATTCTCAAAAAGTTAGAAAGTTATTTTCAGTTACGTATAAGTGACCTTGTTATAGGCCTATTACCTTTACATATTGATGTTACAGAACTACCAAAATAAACCGTTCGCCTCCCTAGATGCCATATTAACTTAGTAGGAACATGAATTGGGTTATAGCTAGTATAATGATCTGCAAAAACCTGGAACAAAATATTTCTTTTAGTCATCTAAAAAAGCTTGAAGGAAAAAAAAAACCCTAAAGATCATGCATATAATGAAATCAAGACTCAAGAGTATTGCATTGACCTCATTAACTTGAAAATATGTGCCATTAAGTGGAAATCTTCCTCTGTTTGCTGTCCTGGATGGAATCTGTTTATAAGACATCAATCATATATTAATCAGTGATAGTTTATATCTAAAAGTAGAAGATAGTATGTACCACATAACGATAAAGTTTCTAACGGTTACCAGAATTGTGCCTCTGACTGTTTGTGCTTGTGCTTCTCGTATGCTATTGCAACTATGGCATGTAACATTATAACACAGTTTACCATCTTCGCAACTACAGCATGATTTTGGAGGCTCTATAGATTGAGCAGTTTCACCTAAATTCCCAACACATAGTTTAGTTAAAATAGAAGCTGACACGAACATGAATTTTTTGTCAATCTAGAATTTTGCATGCCTGGTGTCCATATAGCTAGAAGGTAAGGACAAGGATCATCAGGCTCTCTTTTGTCCATCTGTCATGCATTTGAGTGAAAGAATTAATATCACATATAAAAAACTGGGAAAATTAGTACATATAGGAAACAACTTACTCCTTCCAGAAGAGCATGTCCATCAGGAAGAACATAACTGCAAGGATTGGAAGAAAAAAGAACATAAATACAATTTAAACTAGCACCTATATAAGTTTAATATTAATTCAATGGCCATGTATTTTGTTTTATATCCAGCAAGAGAAGAGTTCACTAACGTACGCTTGGTGTTCTGTTCGCAAGCGGCCCACATTCTTTAGCTTAGGCAATGGCAAAGAAGCAGTTTCAGGCGTTATAGCAACTAAAGCCCTTGATAATTCACCATCTTGAAGACTCATACTGTTACCTTGCATATAATTCTTTAGATTCCATTTCATCTCTTCCACAAGATGCAAAGTAGGAATTTCATCTGTGTCATTAGAAAAGAAATCTTCCATATCCATCTCTGATGGTTCGAAGCATTCAGACTCTTGTTCTTCAATAATAGGCTCTGGCGTTGCAGGTTCTTCAACAATAGGCTCACAGATTCCTGTAACAATTCCCACTTCTGAATGTATGTGATCTTCCAGCTGAGGTAAGAGAGAATTTTGATTAGAAACTGGAATATGGGCTCTTTCAGAGGCAATAACAACTGACGAGCTCATTGAGCTTGTCTCCTCCGGTATTGGAAGTGCAAGCCTCGAACTGCATAACAAAAATCGGTGCATTAGTTACTTCCCATATTGTGACAATTTTAATTTCTTAAATAAAAGTCTCGAGTCACATTTTCAGAGGCTTTCAAGTTAATTGAAGTCATGCCAAATCTCCACAACAGACAAAAGCTCAACCAGGATCATTGAAAATTCATTTTAGGGCTTGCTTGTTACCATGGAATGTAGATCACATACTAATACTTTAGTCAGAACCAAATTCCTATTGTCAACTTTCTTCTTTGTCTTAAGGGCCTGTTTGGTTGCCACTTTTTTGGGTACTACAGTATTACAACCAACCCCTCTGTATGGTTTGTAAAATGTGTGCGGTACTGTAGCTGAGTTGGCAGACCCTCAGCAATTCTCAACAAAAAACAAGGAATTGGGCTCGCGTTACTGTAGTTGTCAGCGCACTAGACCACTCAATTCCTTGGTACTGTAGCTACTGCGTGTTTTTTTAAAAAAGTAACCAAACTGGCCCTAAAGGAAAAGGTTTAGCTGTCACGTCAGCAGAAAAATCCTTTGTCATAGGATTATAGAGTGACAAGTTGACCCCACATCAACCTTTCCATCCAACTTTTCTCTCAAACCAAACAAAAAATAGAAAATGGGAAAGCTATTGATTTTATAGAATTCTGATTCTGTCACCATCCAAAACAGATCCTAAGCATGTCAAACATATTAAATGTTTACTTTTCCTTCAAGAAATGACCCAAGGCTTTACTCCCATAAATCTTCGGGGCATTATAGAGCTACCTTTCAAAATTTTGCATTAAGTACTTACATTTGTGTATGCAAACAATTAGTAATCCAGATTTATTCCCTTCATCGGCAAATGGGTATGCTCCCTATATTATCTATATAATAGAATACACAAGAATTCCAGCATAACTTACCAAAACATTCATGATCTATATAGTATCATTTGGAATCAACAAACTCATTGTTCTGTATACTTTGACAACATTATATTTGATGTTTAAATAAAATACCTTGCATTTGCACTTGCGAAGTGTTTGCATTCTCCTCTCATCGGGCATGCCTTGCAATTAGGCTTGCTCTTTGTACAGAACACCTGCACAGGAAATTATCGCATTTTCCTTAAGCATGTAAAACAATGCATCATTCACTAAAACTATAGAGAAAGGCTTAACACATTACCTTGCCAAAAGTAATTAACATATAATGCAAGTTATACCTGCAAAGTCATGCACATGTTTGATAGATGATCATATATAATAACTTCTAGTAAGTTAAAATAACTTAAGACTACAAAAATCTTTTGGAATTAGGGAGAGGCTTACAGTGTCTCTTGATCAAATTTACATAACCGAGGCCAGAGGTACTTCTGGATGGTCGCCAAGTCAGGATATCTTTCATAAAAACAGCGTGATAATTTTTTATCTTGCACAATCAGTAAGATGATAATAAATAGTCTACATCATTCATATTAAAGCTACTGACATTTCTAAATGATGCAACTGAAGGGACTCCGGCAAGGGTTGAAGTGGTACCCATCCCAGTCTTACACAAATACGACCAACATTAGTGTCAACCTGCTCGGTTATGCAAAAGATAAGGATAAGCATATTAAGTAGTTAATTTTGCAAAGTAGTTCACTTACAGGAAAAGCTACATGGTGAAGTGACAAAAGGCGAACACATTCAACACTTTTGAGCCCCAACCCACCTATACTTAGAAGGTATTCCCTGAAAAACATCAAAAGCATTATAACAAGTCTCCAGTCAATATTATCAGGAAAAAGCATACTTAAGTACAGCTGTGGTAATTACAATAGAAACAATAAGCTTACTAGATCAAGAAATTTCTGTACATGCTCCGTTCAGTGCGCTAACCTCTAACAAAAAAAACTCAATATATAGGCTTTTTAGTGGAAAATTCTGGATGCTAGCTCCCTAGCGATACTCAATGTAAGTTACAGAGTGTTTTTATTGAACATACAGAATTGAGATTGAAAGTTTTGGAAAGAATATTATGATTTGTATATTTCTCTAATCAA
>BQKN01060998.1:46596-56962 GCA_022839385.1 Asparagus kiusianus | reverse complement strand
ATATATATATATATATATATATATATATATATATATATATATATACATAAGTTAAGTTTTTGTTTCTATGTATATTTAGTTATATATATACATACATGGTTTTGAGTTTTTAAGTTTTACTATGAAACAATTGAATACAATTGGAAAACATATTTTTGTTTTATACTTACATGCATATATATGATTTAATCAATATCAATTTTATTTAGTTCAATAAAATCATATTTTAGTGCATTATATGTGTATTTTGATAAAATACTATATTTATTGTTTATAGACTTCATAACAATAGTTTACATCTTTCTTCAAGTCTATAAAATCATTTTGTATTGTTTTAAAACATGGTTAAGCTAAAATATCAAGACTCATATGTTCACATTTTCATGTTTTGGACTATTTTACAAAATGATGATATTTTTCATTTGGGAGGTCCTTTTTGAAAACCAGTTTTTATAGCATGTGTATTATCATGTCTACTATCATTTTCTAAAGTTTTATATTTTTTTTGAATTTATTTGATATTTTTAAACAGGGTTTTAAAATCAGCATTTCACTTTCAAACCTTTTGTATCAATTTGCGATCGACCGACACGATCGACCACGTCTTTAATTTTACCTGTGGAGCCAACAGTAACTTTCGCGGTCGACCGCCACAGTCGACCGTCAGCTCGAAAATTCCCACGGCCAAAGTTTCTAAAAACTTTCTGAGTTTTGAAAGTGGCTCGCGGTCGACCGCGAGAATTTTACGGTCGACCGTCGTTCACTCCAACGGTCATTTTGTACAGAATCTGATTTTCGATTCTGTTGGTTTTTTGGTCTTTTCCTTTAGAGTTTTTGTTGTTGTTTTCTCTTCCTATATAAACCTCTCAAACCCTCTTCTACCAGTAACCCAATGAAAAGTTTTAAAGAAGTTTAAAGAGTTTTAACAAGGGTTTTAGTTGGGTTTAAAGTTTGTTTGGTTTGTGAAGATTGTTTTACAAATGGAGAAGATCATCTACATTTTTTGAGTTTTATTTTAATCCACCTCTCCATCTAATTTTTCAGAGAAGAATTTCTAAACTCTATTTCTAGCTATTTATTGTTTTGTTCATAATTTCTATATGCTAGATTTTAATTGAGTTTAGTTGATTTGATTCACTCATTGTTTACACACACCGACTTGAGCTTATTGTATTTTCATACATAATATATTTAAGTTGGTGAGAGTTGTAACAATTAAGTGTGAGCTTTCATTGTGTTCTCATTCATATTAGAGAACAAACAATTGTTGTAATTGTGCTTTAGTGTGAGGAGTGAACGTTGATCGGTGAGCATTGAAAACCGACATTGTGAGTAATTGTGAACGTTGATCGGTGAACGTTAAAAACTGATATTATGAGGTGTAAACGTTATTCGGGTGAGCATAAAAAACCCGATTGTGATAGTGGATTTCTCCCCGGGAGTGGAGAGCGGAGACGTAGGACAGAAGGTCCAAACTCCGTGATCATTTGAGTGTGTTTGAGTTTGTCATTGACGCATTTGCTTAAGCATTTATCTTATACCGCCAATTGCCTATTACTCTTGTATATTTTGCCCTATCATATTTGTAGTTTGTTTATTTTACCCTTGTGTTGTTTATACATATCATTGCATATATCTCATAGTTTATCTTATTGCTAGGATATATCTCTTGTTCATATAGCTTATCCTAGCTCATATATCTTATTGTATTTCATTCTTGCTAGGATAACTTGTTATTAGTTTTAATTGGCATAAAATCGGATTATATTAGCATAAGACTCTAATCACCCCCTCTAGGGTCTAACATCAAAGTGTCAAAAAAACTTTGGGGCATCAAAGTATAACAAAGCGTAAACTTCAGAGTGCTAAATTGCAAATAACCCTTAGATAAACATTAGTTGAGAGTATTTTGGTCATTGAGGAACTGAATTGCAATGATCCTAGGATTTGAGGGACTCATGAGCAATTTCATAGGTTTGAGAGACTAATACGGAATTATTAAAGATTTGAAGGACTAAAATCCAACTAACCCTTATGTTTATTATTTTAACATTTTGTTTAGCTAATATCAGGGCATTATGTATCAAATTCTCTAACGCAGCTTGAGATAGCTTCATACATATCAAATGACCCGACTAATGCATTCAAAGCTCCAATTTAGAACAAAATTTCAGATAATAGGTTTTCTAAGCATACCTTGATTCGCTTTGAAAGATTGAAATGTTGGCCTCGTTCTTTAATTGCCTCAGCTATTTCACTCACTTCAGCACATCTTAGTGCATCGTAATCGAGAGAATCCATAGTATCCTCGCTCCGCTCTTTATTGCCACCATTCTGAAGTACCTCTTTCCGCAAGCTATCCCAGTCATACTTCTCTTTAGCAATATTGGCTTTACCCTTCTTCCCTTTTGATGTATCGTTCAAATTTTCATCTGAACCCTTTTGGGTTGTGCCTTCCTCATTTCTTAAGCTTGAATTTGCTTCAATGATAGGATTCACTTTATTGCTCATATCACCATCTTTCAAGTCTGAGTAAGTTTCATGAGTTCCCCAGTTTTGTATTTGAGTTTGAATTACAACTTCATGTTGAGTTCTTTCTGCTTTGGTTTCTTCTTCACTTTCTTGGTGTTGGAACGTGGTGGAAACGATCTTCAAATTAGTTATTTCAGAGGAGTGATTACTGGTAGATTCATCTATAACATTGATTTGTTCAGTTCCACTGGTCAGCAAAAGTCTATTTCTCACTTCTGCATTAGTGGTCGCATTGTTGCTCTTCAACTGAAGAGGAAATCTTGCAGCGAGACTCATAAACGCTGAGCTGTCAATATTAAACCAGAAATCATAAGCTGATTGCACAACAACTAGCGGGCATATCTTACATATCTTAAATCATTTTCAAAATGATTTTAGGAACAAATTTTACCTTGAAAGATAGTCAGAAACATTTTGAGTAAGAAATACACCAGTTACTGAATCCACTACTGACCCTTTCCATCTAGAGAAGCTTCTATCCCCTGAAAAGAAAATTTTAAAGCAAAGAAACATTCTCAACTGAGCTGTTACTAATTATAATACACAAAATAAAATATGGTTTAGACATGTCTTTACAAGTTCAATCATCTCATAACAACTTGTATAAGCTAAGCATTTCATTGAAGATTTCTGCATTTAAGATGTCAGAAGGTTACTTCTTAGTTCCTAAACACTTCATGCCAATTCAATTGCTTAGTTTAACTTATCAATTGGTAACATAACAGTAATCTTTCACATAATGCACAATTTCAAAACAGTAATAGAACTATAAGGCTCATCCAACGATAGTTTGTTGACGAAAAATGAGAGAGACATCAATATGAACCCAAAACTTATAATTACATGGAACTATGGAAGTGATGAACAGTCCATTTGATATCTATTTCATATGATAGAAAGTATCACAAAAGAAGTATTGAAAAACACTCCTACAGCGACCTTTCCCTACCACCTTTTAAACTCTATAAAGTGTTTCATAGATTGCAATTTATTTACTGCGATATGGCCCTTCTTGTGTGTTTGACTTACTGTTCATCCATACAATCAACTCATCAAGCGCACAGTGTGGTGCATTTGGGATTTATGTAGCTAAAAGTCTATATCCCAATTGACAATAAGAAAGAAATGGCTTCTGTGCTGCGTTGTGATGGGTTCCTGAGTAGAAAACAAATCATTTGTGATGGGTTCCTGAGTAGAAAGCATATCTTTCTTTTTGAAAAAATCAAGATTCCAATAATGTAATCTGAGACCACCTCATTTTTCTTACGCATCTCCTACTTATCATAGCTACTTAATTTCTTACCATCAACATAAAACATGCCTCTAATAGAACAAACTTTTGGATATGAGTGAAAACATGTATTTCAGCAACACATGAGATGAAACAAGCAAAAGTGATAATATCCACAAAGAAACAAATAAAGCAACTAGAAAACTAAAAACTCTGCAGTTTCCATATATTTCAATACTTAACCTATAACCTAGCAATCAAAGTAACACAAAATAATATATGGAACCATGATGGAAGGAAATCCATACTTCGATATTTCTGTTTCAGTTATAATTAAAGGAACATAAGGAGAGATGTGTAGACATATTAACTTTTGATATGGTATTTGCCATGCATGTTAGCAAAAAAAATAAGCTATATTATAACAGTCATATTTTAAAGCAAATACACAAGGAAAATTGAGACAAAATATTCAGAAAATAATAATAACATAAAAATTAAACAGGTAAAACTAGTACCGAGGATGAGACGCATGCGAGCAATGAGCATCAAAACTCGTCCAGAGAAAACTCTCCTTTCTTCCTCCCACCATTTCTGCTTATCTATGCTTCCATCATCAATTCTTCCGGTTACATTCCACAGTTCCCAAACTCTATTAGAGTCTGGATCTAAATCAACATGAACCCTAGGCTGATCTTTCTTTTTTCTTCTGCCTGCAAAGGGAACCATCACGCCCACTCCACGAGCATAAGGAACGATAGCCATTCCTGACTGAGCATTATCATTTATATTCAAATGTCTTAGTTTTTGAACAATGTCATTCACTTCCTTCTTTGATACAGGTTTTCTCAGCTTGAAATTAACAAAAATAACTTGCTCCTTTTTCTTGTACCTTCTAGTCTTTGGTTTCATTTGCATGGCAATTAGAGCTTCAATGCGAGCTTGGGGTCCATAACTCCAATTTTGCTTATTGAAACTGCATTTAGGTTCCTTCATGGGAGTTAAGGGCTCTGTGCAAGGAATATTAGCTTGAACCACTACACCTTTTTCCTCCTTTTCTTCACACAATGTCGGCATGCAATCAGAAGCTTCCCTTTCTTGAATAAAGAATAGTGCATTAGATTTTTGTATCTCTTCAATAATTTTCCAACCACCGGAATTAGATGCATGCTTCTTCGCCTTACCTGTTCTTTCTTTCTTGCAATTTACAGGTATGGTACCCACATTATGATGTTCACACAAACTTCTCCCTTTTACAGAACGAAACTTTGCTGTTCTTCTTTTCTTATGAATTTCCTGAAAAAACAAATGATTTATACCTGAATTGCAATATTCCTTCACCCTCTGTAAGGCTTGAATACTTCCCCATCCACTATTCTCCACCATGTTCCTCCTACTTCTTTTCTTCACAGGAAAATTTCTCCCTGGTGCAGAGTTTTCAATGAGACTGTAGCCTCTCTTTGTTCCTCTACAATTCGTCGCATTCCCATTTATCTTGTCAAGATGAACCTTCTTCTCTGATCCAATTAAAGGGATAACCGAGCAAAGATCTTTCTTTTTCCTCCGAACATATGTCAAAATATTTTCTTCTACCTTAATCAAACTTTTCTCTTCTTTTTTCTTCCTCCTACGCCGCTCATAGGTTATCCAAACTTTCTCCTCACTATTTACAACTACTTGAGCCCTCTCTTCTTCTACATCAAAACCAAGTTTCCGCTTAACAGATTGATCTTGCTCTTCAATACTTGCAATAATTCCATCCAGTTCACTTAAAGGGGCCAAAATCGCGTGTTGATCTTCCTCTTTTACTTGAGCCTTCTCTTCTTCTATATCAAAATCAAGTTTCCGCTTAACAGATCGATCTTGCTCCCCAATACTTCGAAAAACACCACCTCGTTCACTTAAAGGGGTCAAAATCACATATTGATCCGTCTCTTCAACATCTCCAACACTTGCATCTGGCTCACTCAATGCGGCCGAAGCCGGAGTTCCTTCAGTACTAACCTCCACATTCTTCTTCTTGCGTACATACTTTCTCTTCGCCGGAGTTTTCTCCTTCGACTTCGCCGGAGTCTTCGGAGCTCTCACAACAGATGTTACTTCCCGAATAACCTTGGGAGTGTACTTCTTCCTCTTGGGCTTCTTCGATCTCGGGGTTTTCACCTTGGTCTTCTCCTTCTTTACTGAATCTCCCGCGATTTCGTCGCCGACTCCCAAATCCATCGCCTAACAAGCTGATCGAACTCTAAAACTTACACACGAATTAGTTCGATTTGATTCAACAGGCTTTAAGAGAGAAGGGGAAAACAAGAACTCACGTGTTTTTCATAGCAGGAACTGAGATCGGAGGGCAGAATTGATGGCTTTCGCGCACTAAAATCCGTCAATTTAGGGTTTTTTTTTCTTTACTTTTGGTTTATACTAGGGTTTAGGCGTTGGGTTAAGGTTTGGAGTTCTGAGAGTTTAAAATTTCTATTTAAAGGTTTTTGAAAGTTAAAAAAGAACTCTTTTTTCGATGATTGGGAACTTTATCTGTACACACGCGTACTCCAAATTTTACAGGTTTATTCCTGATTTTACGCGTGACTTGTATTCTGTAGGAATTTTCCATCTTTTCGTTAACTTTAATTAATTAAAGTTTTTTCGTTAACTTTAATTAATTAAAGAGTGTTAGTTAAGAGTTCAATTTATTATCCTTACCTAAATGAAAAGAGATGAAGTGCCTATCTTCCTTAGTTTAATTTTTTTTTTGCCCCTTTCTTTACATTTTAGCTCCTTACATAAATTACTGATTCGGTTCTTTAGCCTAGTGTTTATGGGCATTTGTCAGGAAATAAGAGAGATAAAGAGATAAATGACTACTTATGGGCATTAATTTGTTAGTTTTAAATATGCTTTTTTAATAGTATTGATTGAGTAGGTTTCACCCTTTTTACATGAGGTTCAAGTGATTTTTTAATGAGTTTCCAGTGGAATCCTCTAATTCATTTTCCAATTAGATTAGAATTCTGATTCTTTTTTCCATTTCTTATTAAATAATACAAAATCAATTTTCCAGCCAGTTGAAAAGCACGTGGGCGATGCACATGATTAAATAGAAGAACTGCCAATTATAGTACTTATAGGATGAAATGATCAAATTTATATTAAAATATTGGTGAATTTTCAAGTTGTCTTCTAAAAATATCAATTTATTTATTTTCGCTTTTTTAACTATGTGTCTGAACTCAATGTGACCATTTTTAATCTACACTCAAATGTTTAACATATCAATGAAATGATGTGGCAGTGTTTGTTTGCATTTCTTGTATTTTTTACAATTCAAAAAGTATTTTTAAATTAAAAAAAGCCATAATAGGTAAAAATCTTAGGGAGAAAATAGTTAGGAATATTTTAGGTTTGGAGAAGAAAGGAGATTGATAAAAACTATTGTAGAAATGCAAAGAAAACAATGTCTAGTCATCAATGAATTAAATATTTGACTAGGAGCTCCCAGAATGACCATATTGGATTCATAATCATAGTATCAGAGGGTAAATAGGTAAATTGATACTTTAGCAGGTAATTTGAGAGTTCATCATTAATCTAAGAGAAAGCTGGTCATTTTGTCCAATAGTATATATGCATTTTCTATACTTTTAGTCATAGAAATGTGGAAAATTATTATAAAACCCCTCCAAGACTGACCCCCTATTAGCAAAACCTTTACCATTAACTTCTTATTATATTAACTCATTTTCATAGCAAAAATTATTGAGTTCACTCAAATGCAACCTCCATTAGTAGAAGAATGAATGAATCATATAGTGCTTGTAATTTGGCAGTCATTTGAGAAAAGCATAATGAGTATGCTTTTAACTGAGCGAAAATGGCAAAGGATATCAAGATGCATCACATTCGGTAAAAGTCTAATCTCTCCATTACGTAAAAGTCGACGATCCAATGTAAATTTTTAGTCTAATCTCTCCATTTCTCTATGAGGTATTTGTCAATTAGAATTCAAAATTCGAACTAGTATAATTTTTGGGATAAACTTTTACGGCATTAGTCAATTAGAACTAGACTTGAGTACTTTTTTAAGGTGTTAGTCAAGTAGAATTCTAATGGAGCTAGAACTGAGATAATTTTTAAAATTATCTCACTAATCGTTCTACCATATAGAAAAACATAAGTTCTTCTACCCCAAATTACCCACTTTTAACTAGATCTATATGAGAACAAACTAGAATTTTTTGAATTGTTGAAAAATTATTGACAGTTGAGTCCAAAAAAATGAATGTTGCTAATATATTATGCATTTTGTATATTATAAATGCATGCAAACAGCACCTGCAAGGCATATAGAAAATTTTGAATGAATAACGTTTGATACAGAAAAGAAATAAGTAACGGTTTATACATATACATAACTCATATTGAATAATAAATATTTACTCAGAGTCTACAATATTTAGTGAGAATTAGTAAATTAGTTATTAGTTTATTTCATGCGTTTTCCTAAAAAAACACAATAACCAAAATCAAAATAGTCAAGGGCCCTTAAAGAACCATTTGCAAGTCATAGGCAAATTTCTTTTCTCAAATACCCCTCAATGGCTCTTTCTTTCTTTTCTCAAGCTATCCTGCTGCATATCATTGTTACATTGTAGAATTTTATCATAATAACCATTCATTATCACTTTTCTACGTATTTGGAAAATGGAGGAGGATAAATGAAGATATATAGATGAACTATATCATCAACTATATTATCTATCTTCTTTTGTTTTGTTTGATAAGCCATTAATGTATTGCAATTAATTTCATGCATGTAGTTTGAACTATAACAAACCAAACGTCATGCAAATGTTTAAGACATTAGTTTTGAAAAAAATAATAAAAGGCAGAGTTCTTAACAGGCTTCGACAAATTCTATATATTAATTCTGACAGTTCTTATTAACAAACTTTGAAACTGCCATAAAAATACTATTCTGATCTTTTTGTGACTATTATTAGAAAGAATATTTTGTTCAACTTTGAAGCCTCACATTTCCCCCTAAATTTAAGAGAAAAAGAAAGGGGTTTAGACTCTCTCTCTTTCTCTCCATTCTCTCTCTAAAATCTAAGAATCAAACTATTATATTGTTGTTGCTATAACATTTGAAAGCAATATAAGGTGAAGATTGTACTTTAAAGAGGGAAGCATTTCTTTCCCAAGGTGAGAGAAGAGGGAGGGGTTCATCCTCTCCCTCTCTCTCATTGGTAGGATTGAGGTATTATTTTTGTCTCTTGGGAAAAAAAATTCCTGATTCTACACTTTTAAAACCATTAATTAATCTATGCTTAAATTTAATTTTGATTTTTTTTAATTTCCATGTCTATTAGAGTAGTATGAAGGTGAATTGGTCATTCAAGCGTAAATATAAACATGAAGTTTCATTTCAATATCCATTGCAAGCAAATAAAATTTTGGGTATGTATTATTTCAAGACCCTGACATGCAACAATATCCAAATCCTTGGACATGCAATCTACAACCAAACAGCCCCAAATTAAGGATGTAAAAGAAACATTGCGCCTAATTCTTATAAATAAATAGTTTGAAAGATGGGTCATCAAGTTGATAAGTATATTGTCATCAATCTGCAGATGCTATCAAATTATAAAAAGTTTTCAGGATCTTTTTATTGATCTTAATAGGGTTTTTTTTAATTAATTTCAGCAGGTATGCTTCGGATTAAAGGACAAGGAGAAAGTCCCCCGGAACCAATCGCCAACGAAAGAGATGTATTTAGCATCTCAGGACCCACTTATTTGACATCTGTAGATTGGTAAGCCGTACATGCAAACATCACATTTTTACAATATTTCGTACTAATCAAGCAATAAATTTTTTCATGTTGGTATGCTAATCTTTTGAATAAACATTTTGGAAATAAAAGGATAATTTTTTAAGAATTACCATGACGTTTTATGGATTTCCCTGACACTTAACATAAACTATTCTGTTTTAATTTATTAACATCATTTTTCTCAAAATAAACTATCAGCATTATGTCACTGTAGACTATTGTTGATGCTCAAATCACACAGCATAATCTAGAAAAGGATGGTTGCAGAATGGTGAAAGATGATGGAGGAGACCGCTTCCTTTCCCGACTTTATGTCTTGGCCACTGAGTTAGAGTGATCGATCTGCATAGAAGAAGGTCGTGAGAGGGCGGGGTGATGATTCTCTTATGGTACCTTCGACGACCAAGTCAGTTGATAAACTTGAGCTTGAGTGGAGTAATAGAACTATGTGTTCTTATGCTATGGACATTAGAGATGATGATCTTCGAGATTTAGGTCAGGATGAGAGTTTAGATTGCCCACCTTTGGCTATGGCGAATAGCATCTATATATAAAGAGGATGTCAATGGCAAATTGGTCACTTCGGCCATGCAAATGGCGGTGACAAAGTGTAAGCTGAAATGTGAGTCATTCTTTGCTCTATATCTGTCGGCTGGCGACAAGAGGAAGATCACTTCGGCCTCGATTTGAGGAGTGATCGATGGGACGTGGGCTAATAAGCGGCGTGATGACGCATGATCTTTGAGTATACATGACATGACTTGTTGTCA
>BQKN01060998.1:7225-21476 GCA_022839385.1 Asparagus kiusianus | reverse complement strand
TGTAAGCAATTATCAATCAATAATAGTAAGTTTAAAATACATAAATAATATTTATATCTTCAAAATGCATAAATATATACTTCATGATTATAAAAAATTATCCCACGTTATTTTATCAAAATATCCCGGTTCACAAAATTGTTCCTAGTTATCCCACTAAAATATCCCACTAGCGAAACATTATTTCACTTTAATAATTATCCCATTTTGCATGAAAATGTCCCAATTGATGGTTATTTGCACTTAAACATCTCAGGGTTTTATATTTTCAGAAAGTACCCCACCTGTATATCATTTTTAACTTCCATACCCAAACTTTCTATTTTGTCAAAAAAAAGGAGTCCGGATTTTCTACAATATTGATTGTAAAGAAAGACTATAATTAGCTGCACGAACTAATGCTACTGATTTATCTCAACAAGTCCTATAATTAAATCTTTTTAATGTAATTTTAGTAATTAATATCATTTATAGAGTCCACTGGGTGAGAAGATTTGTTTGGTCTCCACAGCTAAGTATGCAGAGGATCTTTATCGAAAAAAGTACTAAAGTTTACCCCATCCGGCATTTAAAAAAAATTAAATTCTTAACCACAGGAGAGTTGAACCTGAGATATTAGAGTACTATTAATGGGCAACTTATTGACTTAGCAGACCCTCTTGGATAAATAAATTTGACTTCATATTCAAAACTTAACAATAAATAAGTTTGGCACATCAAATGCAGGCTTTTGTTGAAACTTTAGAGGTATTTCTTGCTCAAAAGGAATTTTTAAGATATCAAACTCGGTTTTTCTTCAAACTTTGAGGTATTTTTTTGCAAAATAAAACTTTGAGGTATCAAATCAAAGTAAAAAATTAGGTAAAGTTAGGTGTATTTATGTGCTAACCCTATTTATTACGATATTTCATTGGGTTTGAGTCACAATGGGTTTAATAACTAGATAAATTGGGTCTGGATTTTGGAAAAAACAATGGCCCTCAATTTTGGGGGATGAAAAACAAAAGCCTTCTATTTTGTTAGTACTAATTTTCACTTTAGGGGACTAGTATGGAAACATGCAACGTGTGGTAGACCAATATGTGAAAACCCCAAACTTAAAAAGATTATATTCGACCCGGTTACGAACCCGTTAGCCTAGTGAACACGAATGTGGATCTTATAAGATCCCAAATGAACCCGACCCGTTCCCATACCCTAATTTCAATAGATTAACTTCTCCTGCTTCGTCGTCCTCCCTCCTCTCTCAGCAGTTACGGCGGCAATTAGGGTTTTTCTTTTTGTGGGAATTCGCACTCAGATTCTTTGAACCCTAATTGTCGAAATGTCGACGATCGTACCTACATCGGAGGAGGATCCAGCGCTCGCGGTTGTTCGATTCACTTCTGAGCTCGCCTGGGCCGATGCGGGTCCCGAGGTTTGCTTTCAGTTGCTTGAAATCTTTCATTTAAATCATTTTTCTTTGATTTTATGCAAATTTTATTTTGGAAAATTGATCTATATGAAAGTTCTAGCTCCCTTTTTTCGAGTGGATTCTAAAGATTAAATTTTGGTATAAAATTTCCAAGCTTCAATAGTAGATGAAGACGATAAAAGTGGTAAAAGTTGGACTTTTTTTATGAATTTATAGAATTTTTTCGATTTATTAGGTATGATGATATAATTATTATTTTATTCAAACTGCTAAATTGCTCCAATATTTTCAATCGGTTATCGAAAGTAGGGTTTTTCGCTGTTGTGTAATCCTTTAAGAGGCCTTATTATGAGAAAGTACTATCTTTTCAAAGGCCTTATTATGAGAAGTTTTATCGATCAGCTTTTTATGCTACCATGTATAAGTTTATAAAATATCATCAATCATCCATGAACTTCCTTGTGTAATGTTGTGTATTTTGTTATAAGCTCTTCTCATTTTTTATTTATATTCTCATTGGATTTTTTTTTGCCTTCTAATTGTTGGATATTCGAGTTATATATTGAAGTATTTTTGTATGGCAGGTTGCCGAACCTCAGGTGACTAGAGAATGTCTAGAGGCTCAAGATTGCATGTTAAGCCTCCGGTGGTTGGACTTGGCCTCACTCATGCTTACTTCAGCTGACCTTGTTGTTTCTCGGGTCTCAGACAAAGGTATCTCAGTCAGCTGGTTATAATATTTTTTGCCTGCTGCAATTTGAGTTGTTAATGGGAATCTCTTCACATTCTAACCATTGTATCTGAACATGAGTGTGAGAAACTTAATGGTCATTCAATAATCTAAATATGACTGTCCTCAGTTATTCAAAATTGAGTACTAATACCTAGACATTAGGGTTAGTCTGTCAAATTACAATGCTTTTATTTCTTCAATGAGATTTTTGGTTATGGTCATTAAGGGAAAAAAACAACAGGATAAATAAAAGCCTAATGGCAGTAAACAGGAACTACATAACCACCAACTTATTTCGATACAGAGTTGTTCCAAAGTAATTATATAAATGAATATCAGGGAGGGAAAATAAATCTGGATAGAAGAGCTCGTCAATAAGTATTAAGATATATTATAGTTTTGAGTTGGATAAAATGAGGACTAATTCAGGTAATAAGTTATGCCATGCATTAATTTATAGTAAATTAAGATTAATACTAATTGACAAATTGTTGAAAGTTTAGTAAAGATCATAAGACATGAGCAGCGTTAAATAGTTCAATGTAAATTGAATCAGAGGCGATTTAGTAAAAATGAAAATCTCCAAATAAGGCACATATGGATAAGTATTGTCTTCAAAACTTACTTTTTGGACAGGGTAGAAAAAATTTGTTTAATTATCGGGTTTGGGTATAGGGCTCAAATGTGAATCCTCTTTATACACATTGTGAAAATTGGAGAATTCAACATTTACAATTTATGGGCAATATCTAGGTGAAATATCATTTACTTTTTTTGGCAATATTTAGGCGAAATATCCCCGATATTGCTGAAATATCGTCCGTTATATTATTTTACAAGGCTTTTTACAAAACAATATGGTCTCAATATCCTTTACCCCTTTAATTTTTTTTTTGGATGATATGTTGTGATTTTCCTATTCAATCACTTGACCTTTTGGCCTACAAAAATTGGCCGAGTTATTGCAATAGAGATATGGACTTTTATTTGTTTATTAAAAATTGATTTGGATTTATGGCTGAGTTGAAGTTAGTATCTAATCTCTTTGTTCATGTAGTTTTTTTTTTTACTTCAATGAAAATCAGTGTGTTCATGACTAAGGTAAGAGCCAGCTTGCTTCATGATATGTTATTTTATTGTACTAGCTTTTTGGTAAAATCTTTTATCTTTTGGGCTTTTGACTGTACGGATTAATGTAGGAGTACTCTTTGTCGTCCACGCAGCCCCCAAAAAGTTGGAAAATAGTTCATTTCATGTTATGAAATTACGACATAAAAATGGATCCCTGAGTATATTATTATTGTTGTTGTTGTCGAAGCATTACTTAGGACTTTGGGGTCTTTGATACGGATGATTTTGCACATTCGAGACCTGAGTTAATAGGACTGTGATTTTAGTTGTTTTTGAAATTTGCATGAAATAGTGATACCGAATATGGAAGATGATTTTGTAGTTGGTAGACCAAAGCATGGAGTTCAAATGCCTACAAATCTTCGTCACTACTAAGTTGAATAGTTCAACACATCTATAGATTTTGATCTTCTAGAGCTGAACAACTGTTTTGGATAGTTCAACACATCTATAGATTTTTATCTTCTAGAGCTGAACAACTGTTTTGGTAATCATAATATGGAGTTACTTTCTTGTATGTCATGTCTTGAACAAAGTAATTCATCATCTTTGTTTGAAAAAGAAAAATTTATGTGACTAAGTTTTATCTTACATATTTTTCTGAAATAAATCACATGAAACTTAGAGATCAACTTTAGAACTACATCTCTTATATAGTAGCTATACATGATGTTTTTTCTGAAATTAAGTGATTGGAAAACTTGCTAAAAACTTGGTTAAATGGGAGATGGATAATTTGCATCCTTTGGTGCACAAGTTGTGAAGTAACCTATATTCTAATTTAAGATATGATTTTGGAAGTCTTGTTGTAAAATGATGTTTAGATGTTAGTCAATCATGTAAAAGTTTTTATATGTTCTTGAGTCCTTTGCGGGCGAAATTCCTAGCTCCGCCACTAGTTGAAGTATAACCCTAAGTGTATATCTGCACATGTAAATATCCAGAAAGAAGAATTAGGGTTCCATTGAGGCACCATACTTTCACAAAAGTTTCGGGAAAGATGCAATCTTTCAACAGCTCTATTCTATGGTGCGTCGAGCATGAATATACACATCATTCGCTATGACACCTGATATTTACTAAATATCTCCTATATACCCTGGTATTCATCATCCGCTGTGGAATTTTTCGGATCGACACGGACATGCCCTTGACATCTGATATTTAGAACACAGCTGCCATCCGATGTGGAAATATTCTTTCTGACATGACCCTGATGTCTGATGTTTAGCACACTTGATACTGATCTTTGACACCCTCTTGTTATTGGGTGGAAAAAGTAAGTCATGCTACTAAGTGCCGAATTCATAGTAACCTGTTTTTACATCCAATCAAATAGTAACACCTTGCCAATGGTCTATAACTTCAAATATTTATGTTCAGTGCTTATAAGATATTGTCAATTTGTCATATCTAAATTACTAGATTTAATTAGTTGTCATATCGAGTTATTTCTTATTGCGTATTTACCTACAACCATTCTTTACGTGATTGTAGATCTGGAATGCATATTTACTGTCATATGTAACCTTGTCACAAGAGCTAGCAGTCTAGATGAAGCACTGGAGATGGCAAAACTCATTTCTGCAAAAGTCGCACAGCAACCGAATGATAGACCCGCTCTGCGCTTGAAAATGTAAGTGAAATGTATTGTCTTCATCCAAGAATTGTTAATTGGCTGCTCTCTCTTACACATGTAACATGCTTTGAGCAGCTTATTCAATCTCTACAACCTGTTAGAGAACCCTTACAGCAGGTTCTTTGTTTATACAAAAGCGCTTGACTTGGCAGCAAATGGGAAAGTAATTGAAAATATCATCCCTTCTTTTAAAAAGATTGACAGTTTGTTACAAGAATGGAATATTGGTAAAGTGGATCAGAGGGATCTTTTCCTTACCATCTCTAACATTTTGAAGGATAATAAAAGGTACATAGTGATGTTAAAAGCTATGTTATTTTCATTCCTTCTGCAGTAGCTATATAGAGATTCTGCTTTCTCAATTTGCAGCATGGCCAAAGATTCTTTTAATTTCCTGAACAAGTACCTAGCAACATTTTCAAGTGAGGATGAGGACTCATATGCAACTAATGAAACTAAAGAGGAAGCAGTGCGGGCTATTATAGAGTTTGTGAAGTCTCCAGACATGTTTCAGGTATCCAATGGTAGCTCTATACTGTATATTTATTTATCCTTTTCTCTCTTAGTATTCCTTTTGTATTACCATATTTCTAGGACTTTCATTTCTTCTACGGTTAATTCAAGTAAGTTAAGCATTTCTTATGTAGCCAAACAAAGATTCTTAATTTTGAGAGGAGCTCTGGTAGTCTAGATTTACCAGAGTCTTGCAGTCTTCTCAGTTTTCCTGATTACTGAGGCCTAGATAGCAAGGGCAAGCTCTTCACATGGGTAACCCGATATTCTCTCGATTAAGATAAAGTTGACACTCATAATAGAAAAACAACAGAGCTCTTATGGAAGTTAATTTTAGAAATTGGCAAGACTTTGAGGATAGAGAAGATTTATTTGTTTCTACTGCTTGTGGTACACAAAATTTTTAGTTTTGTACTAATACAAGAGAGCAGCCACAGCAGTCTTATCTTTTTTGTACTGAAGGTTGATGAGTCCACGCATCCATCCAGTCTTTTTTTATTGTGTATTAAATGCATCTATAGCGTCTGTTTCTTTTTTCATTTAGTCAAGAGGTTGTTTTAATGGTGTGGGGACTGTCATGTCACTGATTCGTCTTTATTGTCCTATGGTGTTTGTTCTTTTTTTAATTCATTTGGCAGTAGTTTCTGCTTATTTACAATAAATTTAATTAGGTTTTATTGTGGTTTCTTTGCAGTGTGATCTGCTTGATTTGCCTGCTGTTGCACAATTAGAAAAGGATGAAAAGCATGCCTTGGTTTATCAACTATTAAATATCTTCCTCACGGAAAGGCTCGATGCCTACGTAAATTTTCATACTGCAAATTCCTCATTACTGAAGGGTTATGGTATGGTTTGTTTACAGTAGCATGATAAAGTTTCTCTATGACTTTTATTTGTCTTTGTAACAGTGGAATTATATCTATAGGTCTTGTGCACGAGGATTGCATGACAAAGATGAGGTTAATAACATTGGTGGACCTCAGTTCCAACGATTCTGGTGAAGTTCCATATTCTGTGATCAAAGAAGCTCTTCAGGTAATCCACATTTCATTAGCAAAATTTTTTTAGTACTCTTATTTTAGGGGATTGTGTTATATAATACAGATCATGGAAGATGAGGTTGAATATTGGGTTGTCAAAGCGATAACCTCCAAACTTCTCGACTGTAAGATGAACCAGATGAACCAAACTGTTATCGTGAGGTAACGTCAACATGATTAGAGTTATCAGTCTGATCTAATTTAGTTTCGTCATATGTAAAAAATTTACAGAAAGATATCACGTTATTTCCTGTTGAACTTGTTGTCTTTCTGTAATTAACGCATCATTGTCTGATTTTGCAGCCGGCATGTGGATCGAGTGTTTGGCCCAGCACAGTGGCGAGCTCTCCAGTCAAAACTCGGAGTTTGGAGGGTAAATTTTCCCACTGAAAACTCAGTGGACTCTTTTTGGCCATACAGATTCAGATAAATAAATGTTTTTGAATTAGAACCCTCAATTAGTTGGATGCTGCATCTAACCTCTTAAGCAGTGCTAAGCAGAATAAGATGTGGGTTATTTAAGCTTTCATCTTTTGCATTTGTCCCCTCTTTTAATTGAATCGAGGGAACACGTACTTGTGCAAGATTGATTACGCTAAAAGCTGCTTGGTAACCTAAAAGTAACAAGTTAAAATATTTGAGAAAGTATTCTATTTGCAAGGTTCTTTGGACAATAGAAAGTCAAAAGGTAGAAAGAATAAGGTAAGAGAACAAATAATTAATTTCTCTCAATCACTTCATTTTCTTCGAAATCTGAAGAAAGCGAAAAGGTTAACATGCTGATGTGTGACACCCTCTACTTTGCAAGCACTTTCCACTCATTATCAAAGTGTAAGCAGAAAAAGGGGGAAAAAGTGAAGCCATTTTCCAATTCTTGGTTCGGTTGCCATTTACTTTTCTCTTTTCAGTTATCAAACATTCACTCCCTAGATAAGAAACTACAATACTCTCTTGCATGTAAGAATTGTTTACTGATGCGTACAAGAGTTTAGAAGTGTATCTTTACTGTTCATTCAGGAAAATATTGCGAACGCTATCAGCACCGTCCAAGTGAAAACGAAAACTTTTTCCCCCTTTTCTGCTTACAATTTGATAATTTTAAAGATCCCGCTAGGTGGCTGGGGGTTGCTGATATCGAAATAACTAATTATTGTTTCTTCAAAAAAAATTCGCAAACGTTTAATAAAATAGATATTTTTTTTGGGGGGGGGGGGGCCCTTGTTTGTTTTGACGATATTGAAATGACCAACTATTATTTCTTGAATGAACTTCCCAAATGTTTAATAAAATAGCCATAGAGAGAGATAAAATAGAGTGAAAAACGTATCCAGCAACGCTACAATTGACATTCTCCTAAAAAAAGAATAAAAAAGAAAAACAAAAAAACCCTGGCTGGACATCACTCCGTACTTGTCTGCAACCAGTTAACTTAATGACCAAGTGAAAACGACAAAAACCCCTTCAATTTTGTAAAATGTAAAAGCCCTTAACCGTTTCTCTGTCATCACTCGGTACTCTCTCTCTCTCTCCCCCCCCCTCTCTCTCTTTCCAGAAACGAAGATTCTCTATTCTCCTCTCTCCCTTCTCCCCCTTACCGCCATGATGATCTCCGAGAGGCCGAATTCATCGCGGTTTTTCCGAAAGGTCACTCGGAACGGCTCCTCTTCTGAGCGACCTTTCGGAAAAATCGCGATGAATTCGGTCTCTCAGAGATCGTCATGGCGGTGAGGGGGAGGAGGGAGAGGAGAATAGAGAATCTTCGTTTCCGGAAAGAGAGAGAGAGAGAGAGAGAGAGAGAGAGAGAGAGAGAGAGCACGATAGGGAGTTCTGAGTGATGACAGA
Source organism: Asparagus kiusianus (assembly GCA_022839385.1). Taxonomy (NCBI): domain Eukaryota; kingdom Viridiplantae; phylum Streptophyta; class Magnoliopsida; order Asparagales; family Asparagaceae; genus Asparagus; species Asparagus kiusianus. Next base: position 13,164 of record BQKN01060998.1, on the reverse strand, counting down.
GAAACGGTTAAGGGTTTTTACATTTTACAAAATTGAAGGGGTTTTTGTCGTTTTCACTTGGTCATTAAGTTAACCGGTTGCAGACGAGTACGGAGTGATGTCCAGCCAGGGTTATTTTGTTTTTCTTTTTTTTTGTTGGAGGAGAATGTCAATTGTAGCGTTGCTGGATACGTTGTCACTCTATTTTATCTTTCTCTATGGCTATTTTATTAAACATTTGGGAAGTTCTTTCAAGAAATAATAGTTGGTCATTTCAATATCCGTCAAAACAAACACCCCCAAAAAAATCTATTTTATTAAACGTTTGCGAAAAGTTTTTTGAAGAAACAATAATTAGTTATTTCGATATCAGCAACCCCCAGCCACCTAGCGGGATCTTTAAAATTATCAAATTGTAAGCAGAGGGGTGGGGGGGGGGGGGGGGGGAGTGAAGCCATTTTCCAATTCTTGGTTCGGTTGCCATTTACTTTTTTCTTTTCAGTTATCAAACATTCACTCCCTAGATAAGAAACTACAAGACTCCCTTGCATGTAAGAATTGTTTACTGATGCCTACAAGAGTTTAGAAGTGTGTCTTTACTGTTCATTCAGGCAAATATTGCAAATGCTATCAGCACCATCCAAGCTAACAAGATAACCGATGAAGGAGTAGCAGGGCCAGGTGTGAAGACGCGGTGAATCCTTTCATAGTCAAGAACAAGTTTGAACTTGTTATTGTAGCAGACATGTGATGTGTTTTGAAACATTGATACAATCAAGAGAATTCAGCAAATTTTGTTTTTTACTTGTTAGGTGTACTGAGATTATGTATTCTTCCTTTTGTTTGTGGTACTGTTGTGGCTATTGAATTATACGATTACTTTGGCTGCCTCAACTCTGGAATGATCATGGTTGCTTAATTTCCAAATTCAAAATTGCTTACATTAGCCTTCTTGTTTATGGTAGCGATTCATGAGTTTGGAAAATATCAGTTATTAGTGTTGCGCTATGATGGTATTATAGTTTTATTGTTTACATTGTGAATCCTATGGCTAAAAGTTGCAGCTTTATGCATTCATGAAGCTATTGATTATAGAATGTGCAGGTTGTATTCCTTGACTAAATTAACTTCAAAACTACAGGTGAGAATATTAAACTGGTAAAATGTGCTTGTATTCAACTTCTTAAGCTAGTTTTTTTTTTTTTTTTTTACTTTTCCATTGATTTTTATCTTGAAGCGTTTAGGAATTACAGAGCATGCGGCATGCTGAGATTTTACCATTGCCTTGAGTTTTGCCAACTTCAGACGGGCATTTAGGTGATCGTTAACTTTTTGAGCTTTCTAGCAAAGTGCAAATAGAGTTAATGACGATATATGCGTCTGAAATTGATCGTGTGGAATATTTTCCAAGGATTGCTTCTTTAGCTCAAAGTGTATAATCAAGTCTTCAGACCCTACTCTTAGTTTGTTGTCTGATTGTGGCATCAATTGTCAAGATGTTGCTATGGGACGATATGTCATAAAAGTCCAGAAAATATCGATCGCTGTTAAGAAGTCCTTGGAGTATAACAGGTTATTTTGATGTGAAGAAGGCAGTAACATTGGAAACAATTATGATGGATGCCAATACACAAGTCCCTGCGGACATTTTACCTCGACAAATCAGCAGCACTCGCAGTCGCATAAGTATACATATCTACAACAAACATACAAATATACACCTATATACATACACATACACAGATGCGTCGCTTGATCAGTTCGCTGGCTGATCTTATGTAGGATGCATCAACCTGCCAAAACTTCTTGGTCATTCATAATAAACAGAGATTAGTAATCCAACGTAAGAAATAAAAGATATATATAAATAAATAAACTATAAGCAAGTAGATTATTCACAAATGATCATCATAAAAAAATTTGACGATACAATATGATCTCAGCCTAGCAATTTAGTTAGTTAATAGCATAGGCATGGATAAATTAAGTAGCAAAGCTCGATGAACTGTCTAGTTAAATACATGGCATAAAAATGATTTTGAGTATCTAAGTTTGTGGATAGAGCCATCTCACATAAATCATATTTAATCAGGAATTTAACGGCTAGTGAACTGTCTAGTTACATGCGTACCTTAAAAAAGGGTAGGCATGAGGAAAGGAGCAAAGCTTGATGTTAGTCCAAGAGTACTTCAGTGATAATGGCACAAACGTTCTCATTCATTTATTCCCATAATTTTAAGCACATTCACGGTTTGCATGAAACAAAACCATCCGCATCAGATAACTGCAAACAGACATAGGGCTAATAGATCTGCAGCACTTCTTTGTTACTAATTATATCAGACCACATGCTCCTTGATAAATATTAGCCCCCCAAATCTAAAATGCTTCAAAAAAGATGCTTCTCATAATTATAAGATATATAGATAGAAAAAGCTTGGGAAAATACTTGAAAACTATAAACCTCACAGAGTCCTAACACCATTATTATTCCCAAAAACACATATGAGAGGATAAACTTTCTAAGTTTGTTCATCAAAGTTCCAAGGCAAATTACTTGATGGCAGTTCACAAGTAGTGAGAACTTTAAACGGCCTTCCTGAAAAATAGTGGAAGTTAGCTGGGGTTTGCAAAAGGTAGTGTTGAATTATTAACTACTTGTGGGAGAAAGGCAAGTTGAGTTACAAGATTTACATGAGTTAGGTTTAATTATAATTTAAACAATTGTTCTAATTTATGTGCAACTTATTTGACAGGGAGTTAATTAAGAAGAGAGGGATGATGGTGCATTATAGCATATGATACAAAAATAAGATGTGATATCCGGAATAGTTTGCTCTACTTAGGATACCTTATGCATAATTAAAAGTGTAAAAAATTTGGGAAAATTGTGTCTAAGGCCCCGACAATAATAACCTCATGTGATATAGTCCCTCCGCCTTTTCCCCATGTGGATCAGCCCTAAAAATATCACTTCATGTGATTCATCTCTTTATTACATGGCAACTAAGCACAAAGAGATAGAAACAAATAGAAAAAACAAAAATACTCTCATTTCTTCCTCTCTCTTCTCTCTAGATCTAAATTTGCTCCTCCTTCCTCCTCTCCTTTCCTCCTCTCTCCTAACACATTTCCTTCCTCCTCTCTCTTCTTTTTATCTCAGACACCAACATCCCCCTCTGCCACCGCCGACCATCTCGGTCATGATGTTCGCTCCTTTTCTCCCACTAATTTTCCCCGCTCTCTCTCTTTCTTTTCACCCCAAAACTAAAAAAAGCCCTCAAATTCGTCGGAGTTCTAGTCGGAGCTAGGATCCATCAAAGAACACTTGGTCTTTGACATTGAAGGTAAAGAGGTGGCGAAGAATGAGGTGGAGGAGGTGGTGAGGAGGAGGACGAGGCGAAGAGGTTTTTTCCTATCAATTTTGGTTCATGTTAAGTCCAATTTGGTTCACGTTAAATCCATTTTGGTTCATGTTAAGTCTAATTTGGTTTGTTAAGTCCAATTTGATTCATGTTAAGTCCAATTTGGTTCATATTAAGTCCAATTTGATTCTTATTAAGTCTAATTTAAATCATGTTAAGTCTATTCAACTTGTTTTAATTCGAATTTCATATTAAGTCCAATTTAATTCATGTTAAGTCTAATTTAATTATTGTTAAGTCAAATTTAAATCATGTTAAGTCTAGTTCAACTTGTTTTAAGTCTAATTTCATATTAAGTCTAATTTGATTCATGTTAAGTCTAATTTCATATTAAATTCTAATTTGATTCTTATTAAGTCTAATTTAAATCATGTTAAGTCTAATTCAACTTGTTTTAAGTCTAATTTCATATTAAGTCTAACTTGATTCATGTTATAAGTCTAATTTAATAAGTCAAATTTAAATCATGTTAAGTCTAATTCAACTTGTTTTAAGTCTAATTTCATGTTAAATCTAATTTAATCATGTTAAGTCAAATTTAAATCATGTCAAGTCTAATTCAACTTGTTTTAAGTCTAATTTCATGTACAATCTAATTTAATCATGTTAAGTCTAATCTAATTCCTGTTAAGTCTAATTTAAATCATGTCAAGTCTAATTCAACTTGTTTTAAGTCTAATTTTACATTAAGTCCAATTTAATTCATGTTAAGTCTAATTTAATTTCATGTTAAGTTCAATCTAATTCATATTAAGTCTAATTTAACTTGTTTTTAGATTTAAAAAAAGTTGAATTAGATTTAACATGAACCAAATTAGACTTAACATGAATCAAATTGGACTTAACATGAACCAAACTAGACTTAACATATAATTCATTACTTAATGTTCAACCAATTAGACTTATTATTCAATCCAATAGACTTAACATATAAGCCATTGGACTTCACTTTTAACTCATTAGACTTTATATTCCATCTAGGACTTGAACTTACTATCAAAAATTGTCAAAAAAAAAAACGATAGCTTAGAGGTCTTGAATTTGTGACGGCCTCGAGCTCCTCCCCATCCTCCTCTGTCACCGCCTCCTCTGTCTCGTTCTTCGCCACCTCTTCTCCTTCAGTGTCAGAGACTAAGTTGTTCTTTGACGGATCCTCCGACTAAAACTTTGACGAATTTGAGGGTTTTTTTAGTTTTAGGGTGAAAAGAAAGAGAGAGCTGGGGAAATTAGTGAGAGAAAAAGAGCGAACAACATGGCCGGGATGGTCGGTGGTGGCGGAGGGGATATCGGTGTCTGAGAGAAAAAGGAGGAAGAGAGAGAGAGGAGGAGGAAGGAAATGGGTTAGGAGAGAGGAGGAGAGGAGGGGATAGGAGGAAGGAGGAGTAGATTTAGATCTGGAGAGAAGAGATATGAAGAAATAAGGGTATTTTTGACTTTTCTATTTGTTTCTCTCTCTTTCTGCTTAGTTGGCATGCAATAAAAGGATGAATCACATGAAGTGACATTTTTTGGGGCTGATCCACGTGGAGAAAATGTGGAGGGGCTAGGTCGCAAGAAGTTATTATTATTGAGGCCTTGACACAATTTTTTCAAGAAATTTATATGCTTGGTGTGTGAGTATTATCAAATCTATTTAATAATATGATTCATTATTTCCTCCTAATTTTTTAAATCAGTCTCTTCTCCACTTGAAAACTGCCTCAGGTGCCTCGTTTATGACTCAGTAATATATCAATGTGTTTTCTTAGTTATTTGATATGATCTCCCCTAATTAAGATATTATATTTGCTTGCAAGTTATGGAATCTCAAATAAGGGGAAAAAAGACAGAAGATTATATTTTAAGAGAGTGGGAGAAACCAGCAACAACATAGTATGCCTGTCTGCTTACTTAAGAACAACTGTGAAATAATGTTTCTATTATTTCTAATGAAGCTATTTTACATACATTTATAATCTAAACTTTCGTGGACGTACAATTCACGAAGCTTATAGAGCGCAAATAACAATGGTGAAAATTGTTTATGTAAACTTGTCTAAAATTTATAATCTAGCTAGCTCCATTAGATTATATATGTACTGTAACAAATCAATTTGAAGTAAGGCATATGCTAAAAAAGTTTGTTGCAAGTAAAATAGTACACTTCAGCATAGGAAAAGGCTATGCAATTTACATATGCAACAAGAAACAATAATTTCTACTTGAACATGGAAGAACTTACTAGGTGACTTCTAATACCAAATAAATGGCAGCTCAGTTCCTGAGGCTACGATCATTGCAGGCTGTGGAGAGGGTCATGTGTACGTAAACTCACGCTTGCATGCAGAGAGGCTATTTTCGACATACGAACCTGTTTATCCGCAACACAAGGCAGCAACCTTACCATTGCGCCAAGGCTCAACTCAGTGGCCTACTCATTTGCTTCGTACTCAAATAGTTGAGTGAATTAGGTAAGGGCTGGTCATGATGGAAAAGATGGGCACATGAAGAACGATCTCAGCTTAATATGTTGAGACGCGAGAGTGACGGGAGGGG
>BQKN01060995.1:62401-72865 GCA_022839385.1 Asparagus kiusianus | reverse complement strand
TCTCTCTCTCTCTCTCTCTCTCTCTCTCTCTCTCTCTCTCTCTCTCTCTTTTTCTCCAGCTCTCAACAGTGATTTGAGGGGAGATTTTAAGAGGAAATTTAGAGGGGGAATATTTAAGAGATGAGAATCTTCATTGTAACTACAGTGAAGATTGTATTTATTGAGATATCTCATGTTTGAGATCTGCTCTTGTATTGTAATTTCTTGTTGATTAATAAGAAATTAATTGTGTGGCTCCCGAGAACATAGGCAGTTACCGAACCTCGTTAAATCTTGGTTTATTTTTCTTATACCGTGTTTCTGCTGTTTTAGGGGTTTCGGCGTAAATTCCCAACACAAACTTGCTATCAAATTTTTTGTAGGAGAACCAGCGAAGAAAAAGTCTACGTTTAGCGTAACGTGTGGACATAGTAGAAAAAACTGTGGAAGCAAGACATAACATTGACCAGTTAATACAGCTGCAAGACTAAGAGACTAGCGATGATGCTTCCATTAATGCACTTAAGTTCAAAATTTATCCTTACAAAGCAAGATGGCTTAGCTTCCCGAGACAACAAAAACCATATATTTTCATGTACCTCCATCAAGATAATTCTCTGGTATAATTCTACAATTATTCCCAAAAGAACATTTAAGGAGTTATCCAGCGTATATCTCAGAAAATGGGTTCTATAAAGGCTAAAACAACAATTTTCATCAGATTGTAAAGAAAATAGGATAACAAGTAACCACCACTAACCCAGCTTGCCTAAGTGCCATTGAGTCCGAGTACAAGCACACAATTCATTACTAGTACAGTCGGAACTACTCTTCAAAATTATGATCAGCTTACTCCTTCCTGTTAGAAGTTATGAAAAAGATTATTACTTTCATAAGCAAACAAACTTTCAACCAAAGCACAACATGCTTATTTATATATCGTAAAAATTTCAGAAGATAGCGGGGTCAAAGGAGGAAAACAATGAGTAAAGGCCACAGGTTATTGTAAGCATTAATCATCTTCGTAAACAGGTGACCACAATATCTAAAAACTGTGAGAATCCATTCATAAACTTGTGATTAATCATTGATCCCATCAGACAGCCAGGAACCAAAAAAAGCCTATTGTTTCCTAAAAATGAAACAGTATCCCAAAAACTGGTTGGTCATTTTTTTATGCATTTGCAGTTCAAAATCCACTTCAACTGTATCTTTTTATACTTTTACTCTTGAAATGTTCACCACATGAGCAATAACCTCCAAGTTAAATTTATTTACTTGAATAAGAAGCATTGCCCACATGGTCTATAAAATTTTTATGGACACTAATTAGTTCTCATTCAGATTGGGTTCATCCAACAAGCATTTCTCATGCAAACTCTTGATAAGGGATAGAATCAGTTGGATATATTAATACTGAAGGCCAGTGGGTTCCATCTTTGAAATGGTGTTTTCATTAGGGTGACAATGCGAGCAAAGTTGAAAATTGACAGTTGCTTGGACCACATATGAAACAAGATGTTGCATATGAGTTCAATACGTTCAGTCAACCAAAAACAATTGACATGCACTCTCAATCAGTTTGTACAGAACATCCAACTGATCATTAGATTAGTTATAAATGGTGAACAATGGAGACAAACACAAAAGACACGTAAATATGGGGATACAACATTTTGACACGAGAACATGGGTACAGCATAAATATGACCCAAAAAATATAACCATTAATACATACATATGCATCGAAAGTGAGACAACAGAATATGACTACACAAATAAGACAGATTTTAATATTTAATATAACATCATGGATACATCAATTACAAAATTATATATATGCATGTCAATTTGTAATATAGCCAAACATATTCTTCATTCGGAAATTTGAAAAGTACATATAGCTGCAATGCATCTATAAATCAAATAGGATTGTAGACCCATCACTCGGAGTTTTTTGTTGTAGGGTACATCACTAACGTGTATTCTATTATACGTCTTGAATATGTTAAAAAAAAACTTTGAATACATCAAAAGCTGTTCCCTGTAAATAGGACTAATTTACTAAGTACATGTTCTAATGTTCTAATGTTTTGTTTTGGTAATTCTTGCTATATTTTCTTGAGATTATAAGTTCTAAATTTTTTCTGGAGGATTGCAGTTCATATCACACCTTCTCCTTTGTAAAAAGGTAAGTATTTTAAACTTTGATTAATTTCTAATTGCTTATGTTCTTTACTAAGTTCATGTTTATTTTGTTCATTCTTTCTATATTTTCTTGAGATCATAGATTCTAATTTTTTTATGGCTGCTTTTGATATTGCTTAAAACTTCCCATTAGTCTCTACGAATGAACATCTAATTAAACAATTCAATAGGCATTCCTGTACTATGTTAATATCATCGATTTTTCATTGAAACATGTTTACAGGTATTACAAAATTCCCGCAGCATCGGGGGGGGGGGGGGGGGGGGGTATAACACTAGTTATCAAAGAGTGGAACTATGAAATATTTATCCAGTACAGCTATGCTTTCTACTTTGAAGTATCGATGATCCTACTTAGGTTATGGATGTTTCACAACATATTTTCAGTTTTTCTTACAAACAGATACAAATATAAAAAATTATTGATTACTCAGAAGCTGGAAAGCATATGGCAAATGGACTGAAGCCATGAGAGAGAAGATACTGAAAAACAAAAAAGACCTACAGTCCAGTAGTAAAGATAAAGATTGTTACTTATGTGTTATTGTATTTATTGCCTTATCATATGGTTGACCTTTGTATTAGCCTAATATGAAGAATGCTCTTCTCAATTGATTATACCAAAACAGTAATTTTATGGATCCGAAATGTTTCATTGAAGCTAATCCACACGAAAATGTTTGCAAGTTCAAAAAGTCATTGTATGGCTTGAAGCAAGCACAAATGTAGTTTCACAGGTTTCAGCAAGCACTTAAAGAGTATGGTTTAGAAAATGTGCAGTGGGACTTTTTTTCCCCTCCCAATGTAAGCTAAAGGCAACGTGTTGGTGAATCATTCTTGTGTTTTGATGACATCGTCCTAAAATCTGGCATTGAGAACGTCATAAAGAATTTGAAAATATTCAAGTATCAACACATTTTGAGTGAAGGATTTAAAACCGATAGATTATTTCTAAGCGGTTGAGCTTGATCGTCCTAGTGAACAACTGAAGATGTCCAATATAAATATGTCATCAACCTGTTAGAGAAATTAAATATGACTGATTGAACCACCCAGTTAGTAATCAGACATACTTCTCCAACTAAATAGATTTTGCAATACATGAAAGCTTTGATATTCAATCACTTGGATTATGAGGCATATTAAAGGTACAATACATGGGCTTAAATTTGTGAAAGGTCAAAACTATAATCTGTAAGATGTATGCGATGATTTCTTATAGATGCAGCTTGGGCTGCTGATGCTGACACTACAAGTTTGATGTCAGGATGTAATGTATTTTGGTAAAAGAATATATTTCTTTATTGAAACAAAAGATTGTTGTTTGTTTTGGAACTGAGGCAGGAGAAAGGGCTTTCAAAATTGTCATTGGTAGCTTCCTGGATTATAATACTTCTACAGATGTTGGGGTTGATAGTTAAGAGTTCTACAGTACTGTGATGAGTACTGTGATGATAGAAATAACTTCCCAGTTGCTATGAATCAAGTTTTTCTTCATAACGGAACAAAACACACACAAATAGGTTATCATTTCGTAGTAGTAGATTTTAGGGTAATAGAAACAGATTACATATTGATGATGTTTTGTGTAAACTGAGGGAAATATTGCCAACTTGTATCCACATAAGTCAAAAATAATAAGCCTAGTAGTCTCTATGCAGCTGCTGAGAAAGAAAGATAGGCAATTTCTCTCTGTGGATGTACACTTCTAAAATGAAACCATATTAAAAGGACTCATTCTTGTTTTGTGATGTTTCATGAAGCTTTTTTTAAATGAGCCATCAGCATTTTCAGACATAATTTATAAGCTAATATAACTAGGTATGCAAAACAGTTCTGATAAATCCGAAACAATCTGAATCTGTTACAGATTACAGATTCGGATTCAGATATTGAAATCACAAACCAATGGGACCTGAACCCGAATCCGGATTCCCTTTTCATTTTTAGAGCAGATACAAATATGGATCTGGTTTTTTTCAAGAAAAATGGATCCAAAACTGGATTTGTGCTATTGGGTGACTCCCGCAGCAAGTCCCAAAAGACCATCTGATTTGTGTACTTATAAGTAGAATCTTGCCTAGTGGTGGACCTTTATAGTGCTTTGACATGATCTTGGAGAAGCACCCTGCTCTCAGTACATCTTTATTTTATTATATCTTTTCCTTGCACTTTCTCAGTCTAGCCTCGAATTGTATCCATTAGGTGGCTACCCTAGCGAAGGATCTATATATTGCAATTGTGTTGCTTCTTTCCTACATATGCTCTTTTTTTCCCCAGAGGCAATGAATCTTCACATGTGGAGAAGAAGGCTAGCAGAATACTAAGATTCTGAACATAGATGCATGGAACCCCGTCTGTTCCAGTTCATGGGACGGGAACTGGAGCATGGTACACCGCTTATTGGGAATCGGGTATGATGTGTAAATCTGAGTGTCTTAGTGTACAATTTTCTGCAAGAGTCAAATTCAAGGATTAACAATGGTGAAAGAATTCTCAAGCTGTAATTAAGGTAAATTTTTATAGTTTATTTTCCCAAAAATGATTTTTTCTCAAAATATTAACCAACTTGAATTCCAAATCGAGCAAATTTGAATTCCAAGTCGGGTCACCAAAGTTGATGAACTGGGTCACATTGGAACACATTCCAATTCACTACTGCACTGTGTTCAAGGACAAGTGAACCCAAGTCGTGGAATATAATATTGATTTTATGCTTATAGCCACAATGTATCCTTTTGTTTTTTATTATTTTCAAACTATATATTATCTATTTCTCTTATATCCACTTTGTATTCATTACTAACTGTGGAAGATAAGGATATGATTTTTTACGCAATTATACACATTTCTAAATCCATATCCATACATAGTAAGGGTTAAGTATCATATCCGATCCGTTTGCACCCCTAAATATAACACATCTTAAGAATAAGGTGGCTAATCCTTTACTTATATTTTATGATTAGCAAAGGAGCAAATCTCAAACACTATAATTTTACTCGTAGAAGGCCAAAATGATAGCTAATACCACAGAGAACATAAGTATTATTAGTGCAACCTACCACTAAGAGAAAGCATTCTGTTAGCTAGTGATTTACAGTTTCTCATGGATGGTGCACATTTGAACCCCTATTCTTCTGCTTAATGAAATACAAGGTTTCATAGTCGTTATTTGGATCAGGTTTGATTGACTTCCTATTAGCAGGGTGGGTGTGGGTCAAAGTACACTCATTTAGTAGATTGGCCGTGTATGGATAGTGATGAATGGGTTAAATTAATTAATTATTTAAAAGTTATAAATTAAAAAAATCAAAAATTGGATGGGCAGGTGCCGTGATAGAGACTTTGTCTAGGACTCGATGGGAAAACACTGACAATGGCGGTGCACTCCCATCTCTAGTTGTTAGTGGAGATCAATACAAAAGATGTAAAGATGAGACCTAAGAGTATCAAATAAGAGAACCGAAAGAAAAATGCAGTCATAAGATAAAACAGGAAAAAGATGTGAGAGTTAACCACAAATCTCTCTTTAATACCACATATGCATAACAAATTACATGCTGTAAAACTATTTACTTCAGATACAAGTACTTACTTGTAAAGGTTTTCCATAGTGCGGTCAAGACGTGCAACATCAGCACCTATCATTTCAGAAGCCTTTTTCCCATCTTGATAGAAGTGAAGTGTAGGCTGCAAAAAGACCACCATCAGGATACCATCTCCTTAAAACTATATTAATAAATAAATAAGTCACAGGAACAACATCTAAACAGTGCCAGAGTGCATCCAAATGTACGAGGGAAAAAAGAGAATAAATCAATTATTTCTCACACACCTCTGCTCTTCCCACTGCGTGCTATGACACTTGGACTACAATTGTTTGCTAATTAATCTAACTTCGATTTAGGATATGAAGATAAGGCTCTTATGTTTTGATTTATTTCATTTCAATTAAGGAATTCAACACTGCATAACTATGACATTTACCAACACGATAAACAATTAGCAGGTTTCAGCTTGCTAGTATTCATGGAAGGTATTTAGTGGTTCCCTAGAGCAAATAAGCTTTGAGGCAACACACAACAGGCAAAGAAAAAAGAATTAACCTGCGCAAAGGCCACAAAATGCCATTAGTTACACCTAATGAGGAACTAATAAGAGGAAAACAATTTTCCATAATAGCTGCATATAATGAGTGTACACATCACAGGAACTTTCAGTAAATTGTCAAAGGTAGAGAGATTAAGTGACAAAGATAAAAGTCAACATCATGGACAGAGGCACAGATGTGGGAACTGGAAGTCTTAAACACTTGATACATATATGGTGTACATAAGATGATAATAGTAACATATGCACCCATGAAAGATAGGCCTACCTAGTAATACAACAAGACAGTACATGACAAGAAAAATACCATACAAAACATGTTTTTTCAGTTTCTAAAAATAGAAAATATGACCGTTTGTGTTTATACGAGTAGAAAATAGTTATCCCATATGAGAAACATTTGATATGGTTGAATAATAATTAGGATAGCCTGTGAACTTTCATGTCACCCTACCCTAAAACTTTTTTCCAAGCAGTTTAATCTCCCTCCCCTGCTGAAAACCTCTCTAAAAATTAGAAGGCATTCAAGGCAATCATTGGAGGTAAGGGTGTTTAATAATAAAGTGAATAGACATTTGGTTTAATCAGCTAAGGTATTAATATTTAATAATAAGAAAAAATGAATATGAGGCGGCAACTCGTTTTGCTAAATGACCTAGCAAGAGATATGATCATAATGAGGCCCCCCACCCCCACACCCCCGCGCGCTTGTCACATCAAAGAGGTGGACTTCATTGCTCTAGTGTCTTGGTAACACATTTTACTAAAAGAGACGCTAGCTAATATCCAATATTCATTATTCCCTTAAGAATATTATAGTATTATAATAAAGTACAGCATGTTAATGTATCTATCTTAACTTTTCGTCCAACATATTTAAGTCCTAAAATCATTAAGCTCTGGATTTTAAATATGAAATTCAAAATAAAAAAATTTCAACCAAACAATTTAATGTTTAAATTATTAAATCGTAAAACATGTTAAGTAGTAACAACAACAAGAGGCAATTATTAGCTAATCATGCAGGTCATACAAAAAAGGACACCTCCTTAGGATGAGATTTTGAATTATGAATAACAGTAGAATTAGGGCATGTTTGGAAACTCCTCAAAACGAGACTAGGAATGATCCTAATCCCATTTTGGGGGAAAAAGCGTCATGGAAAATCTAGGCCACTATTGGCCGAGTTTTTCTTAAGCTAAAAAGTGAGTTTTAAACTAGTTTCTTGATGGACCAGCCCCCTTGGTTTAACCGAGGCCTGGTTAAGAATAAAACTATTCAGCACTGATCCAGGCCTAGTTTTGTAATGGTTGCCGAATACACCCTGAATTAGGATTAGATATTGAATGCAGAGTATAAATAAGATAAATGATAGGCAAAGGTTACTTAAATATTTTTATTTGTTTTTTGAGAGCTTCAAGTAATTTATCCTCTCTCTTTCTATGCTATGAAGGATTATTTGTAAGAACTAAGAACAAGAGTGATTTCTCATAGAAAATTGTCATGCCACTTGTGATCAGCACATGATCATGTAAGTACGTAAAATTCAGCAAATTGATAGGAAAACTGATGGGGGGAAAAAGCTATATAGGGATCATTTACTTGCTTAAAATTTGGAAGGAATAAATGTAATTTATTCCTGTCTATGATGAGATATCCAAAATTTAACATGGTATATTATCCTGATAATTTTTCCGTGAAAGATTATGTTAACAAGAAAATCAAAAGGCAGCCATACTTCAACACATGCAATGCATATTAAACAAATATCAAGAAGTTGCTAAAATGTGTTTCAAGGTGTATCGTAAGAGTGTCAAAATGAAAAGAATTTCGTAAAACTTGAGTTGGCATTTGGCAAATAGCCCTGAATAACCAAGAAGTGATATGTCACATACATGTCAAACCGGAGGATGGATTCCTTCAAAGTAGAAGCATAAATGATATATGTTGACATTGAATTACAAAATATAATCTATTATTAGTTTAAGAATCAGTTTCAAACAAGAAACTTACCACAGAATAAATTTGCAGCTTGCTCAATATGCTTCCAAGGCCCTCCTGAAAACCACTTGTTTCATGGATTACTCTACACTAATTTCTTTACAATGACATAATATTAACCGCAGAAAGCAACAGAACAAATGAAATAATAGACCTAGAAAAGCCGTTTATGGTAAAGAAGCACTAGTTTCAACTGGAATAAGTAGCAACCATCAGCACAAAATAAAGATCCACAACCAACTACACTCCAAAGAAGATTATATTACTGAATGCGGATATATAACAAATCCTTGTTTAGAAAGAGACAATAACTGTACTTAAGATGTCAACTTGAGTTACTACCGACTACTGCTAAAAAGTAAGGCCATAACAAATATAAACTTGACTTCCACTAAAAGTTATGTCTCACCTTTTCCGTCTGAATATTAGCCTATCAACAATGCTGGACATTTTAGTCCATTCTTATATCAGACGCCACAGAAGAAACAGTTTCTATGTTTATTTGTTGGAGCAGGATAACAAAATTGAGAAGCCAATCTCTCCAACTTAGATATTTGCAGCATCCTTAGCACAAATAGCAACACAAGAAGAACGGAGATATAATTGAAAGTTTTACAAAAATAACAAAGGAGCTCAGAAAATATGATACGTAATTTTTTTTTAAACTAAACACAAGAAACTAAAAGAAATGATAAGGAAGAGACCAAAAATGCACATTCAAATATACTTTTATTGTATATTTATGCATGTATGTGTGAAGAAAACCGAAAGAAAAGGAAGAAAGAAAAGAAAGGAAACTCTGGTAAATATAAGAAAACTTCTCTTATGGACTGATAGTAGTAGCTAGTGTGTATAATGGTCATTGGTGAAGATTGAAAATTTAGTGGTTGGAAACCATGTGCTCTGTAAATGATTATGAAGGATCATAGATTTTCTTAAGGAATGAAAAATGAAGTAAGAAGGGAAAAGGCCTCCAAACCTGATCAATGTCAATTTTATAAGTGGTGACATGTGGAAATTTCTTGCTCCTCTCTTGAATGACAGGGGCTAACATCTTGCCTACAAAAGATGGACAAACAAAAAAGGGAATTTAATGTACATTTAAAGTAAGACATTAGCTTGTAGTAGCATAAAACCAGTATTCAGTTTTGCATTTTCAAGCACTTACTGCCAATATAAGAAAACAAAGGAAATATCATGTTCAAAAGGAGAAGTTCTAAAACACGATCGCTATTGCCCTATGAGTTAGTTTAAAACTTAGACTAGAGTTATAAGCACACCTTTGTTAGTTTTCTCGAAGTATGCTGTATGCTACAAATATCAAATCTTACAATGTTAAGATAACCAAAGGCATTTGACAGCTATATATGCATCGTCGGATTATCTTTGAGAACCGAATAAAAACTTAACCAAAATGTGTATAATTCTGCAAAACAATATGTACGAAAAGTCTTACAGGAAACACATATAAACATGAATAACTGGACAGAAATATAAATACAGAACTAGCCTCACTGAATCAAAAAGAGAAAAAGAAAAAAGCCTCCCAAAAAAGTTATTATTAACAAATACCACCCTTCCAGTGAACCAAAAGACCACATGAATATATAAACTACAAAACCTATGCTAAAAAATCATGGATAACAAGACATATCTGCTCTTTGATAAGCTCTATAAGTACAAATCATATATCTTGAAGGAGGCTAGTTCTATATTTATCTTTCTGGTCGGACATAATTTCACCGGAATCAATATTTTGAAGACTAGCACAGTTCAATTGATACATATCCTAAACCTAACAGCACTAAACTAATCTCTCACGCATCTCCTGAGCAAAATCTATTTCCACAGATAAAGAACTAGTCAAAATAAACGTTTTTTTATCTATGGTTCGGTATATACAACCTTGTGACATTCCATCCATATACAAGAGTGCATAAATTGCTCAAAACATTTGATAAAAAATCGCTTAAAATGTGATGCATGCAAACATCTAATGATCCACAACATTCATTTTTATGTTCTACATATCTAACTAGACATTGATTAAAAAACATGTGTGTGTGTGTACCTATAGATATATACATGTATAGATGTATGTATACATACACGTGAGTGTGAGTGTCTATATATATATATATATATATATATATATATATATAT
>BQKN01060995.1:38999-62001 GCA_022839385.1 Asparagus kiusianus | reverse complement strand
ATATATATATATATATATATATATATATATATATAACATCACAAATTCAGAGATAATTATTCAAATAAATTCAAACAAAAAATCTTACAAGGTCCACACCATGCTGCTGTGAAGTAGAAAATCGCCGGCAACTTCTCATCTGCAACCAATTTTTATTAAAACAAAATCACACATAACCAATATCCATTTCTGACAAAAACATGTAACATGAAAAAGAAAACTAAAAAGCAGCAAATTATCGCTAACCCTGAACCTTGCTGAGAGCAGCATTAAGCCCTTGTTCGGACCCAATCAGCACTATATTGGACGAACCTGCCCATTATTTCACAAACCCATAAAAAACCCAGTAACAGTAACTTATAATTAACCAAAAAAAGTAAAAAATTGAGGGAAAAAAAGAAACTCACTAGGGGATGAACAGAAGGCCCTTGAAGAGAAAAGGAAAGGGATGGAGAAAAGAGAGGGTTTTGGGGGTGAGAGGGTTAGAGTGCGGCTAGAGAAGGGATTAGCGTTTTGGAGAGGAGTAAGAGTTTTTAGGGTTTGGGTTTGATTGAGGAGGAGAGGCCGGAGGAGAGAAGAACGAAGGAGAGCACGAATTTTTGGTGCCATTTTTTACCCTTTTCCTTTGCTGTTCTGTGAATTTCACTGTAGCTTTACAGGGCAAGCGAAACCCAGAGTACTTGGGCCTAACAAAATGAGGCCATTAGGAGCACTATTGGCAACATATTTATCTACTTTCCTTTATGCCTGTTTGGATGGAGGGTAGAGAGGGGGAGGGGAAGAGAAATGAGGCTTTTACCTTGTTTGGGAGTTTTTTTAAGGAGGATAGAGAGGAGGAAGGAAGGGGAAAGGAGGGTAAAATTCCTTAGTTTTCTTTCCCCCCGATTTGGGCGGTAGATGAGGGTAAAGGAGGGTAAAGGGGTGTAATGACATTCTTACCCCTATCAAAACAAATAAAAGGGCTGATGTGTTATTAGTATAAAGTCATTTATGTAAATTTACATATATTTACTTTATTTCATCTTCATTCATCTTACTCAACTCCCAAACAACATATTACAATTCTATTCCCTTCCCTTCCCTTCCCTTCCCGTTGTTTACCTATGTTTGGTTTGGGAGGAAGAGAGAAAAGAAAGTAAAATAGTAGAGAAAGTGAGTTTCTACTATTTGGTTTGAAAGAAAACAAAAATGAAAATGAAAATAATTTTCACTGCAGAAAAAACCCGTACTTATTTTTCTCTCCTCCTTTCTCTCCGCTGCCCAAGTGAAAACGAGGGGGAGAGACGGAATCCGATGCCTCCGACTTCCCCGATCTCACACCTCCCTTTCTCTCCAAAACTCCAATCAGCCCCCCCCCCCCCCCCCTCCTCTTTCTCTCTCACCCCAAATCTAGGGCTACAAAGCTAGGGTTTCTCCAATCGAGCTCTCGTCAGCTTGAGATCACGAACGTTCCCTGGCTCTTCTATGGATCGTTCATCGCCGATTCCGCTTCTTCTGCTGATCATCTCGTTGTCATGGTCCATGGGATCCTTGGGAGGTAACAAATTTGAGATTTTTTACGGCTTAAATTGCTAAAATTTATGGGGTTTATCGAAGCTTTGGGGCGATCGGATTTCGAATTTGGTGTTGACTTTGGGTATTGGGGTTCACGTTTGCGTAATTGGCATTGTATGAAAATGTGAGCAAATTGTTGCGTTTTGGTGAAACTAGAATTAGTTGGCATTATACGAAAATTTATGGGGGTCATTGAAGTTTTTAGTGATTAGGACTTGAAGTTGAGGTGGATTTTGTGCACTGGGGCTTAGTTTCTAATTGGAACGTAGATTGCTGAAATATTAGGCTTCAATGAGGAAATGGCAATTGCATTATAGTATTGATTAATTGTTGCGTGTTTGGTGAAACTAGAACGTAGCTTAATCTTTATTTCTTTCCCTTTTTTTTTTTTTTTGAAATTTCAGTGAAACTACTGGATTTAGTGGCTTGAGTTATTGATATCTATTTGCTGGATTACTTGGTATGGTGGTTTTTTTATTGTGTATGAGACTTAGGGAACAAAAATATATTATAAACCCACAATTAACAAGATGGGACTAAACGGATCGAAACATTTGATCTTTCTAAACGTTGAAAATTTCTAGGAAAAAAAAGGAAAGAAAAAACAAGAGGATGCTTTAGTTGTGAGATTATGATTCCATTTGGTAGCTACTGTCACCTGATATAACAATTAATCCATTGATCATACCAATTCATCGGAGGAAAAGGTGGTTGGAGATTAAGCTTGGATGGGCATCACACAATCTTGGATGGGCTCTCATGTAAATGACCTCCACCATTGATCATTAATCCATTGATCATACCAATTCATCGGAGGAAAAGGTGGTTGGAGATTAAACTTGGATGAGCATCACACAATCTTGGTAACAGTACTAGGAGGTAATTTAATTTACACTCTAATTACATGTTTGCATTTTACCACCTAGTTCATAAGTTTAAGGAATTGTTTTCATTGTTAAAACTTATAGAAACTCGAAAAACTGTGCATTATTAGAATTTGTAATTTCCTTGGTTTACACACCACAACCCACGGACGCTGAGACCATGACCAGGCCGGCAGTATATATACGAAGTCCTACTTAAACTTACGCTACTCTTTGACCAGTTAAACGTCAACAATTGACTACCTTAGCAAAACTATCTCAAAACAATTGTGCATGTTAACAGTAAGAACAATCACTTCAATAATTTTCATGTTAGGATGTTAAGCTTGGTGCTTCTAGACACAAACTTTCGTGTTTCCTCTGATGGAAGTATATCCAGCAACAACAAATTTTGTACTGCCAACCTGATTGGTTCCCAACTCAAATATTCAAACATCATGCTCTGAATTCAATATCGTGAATAATTGAGATGCCATCACGATATATATATATATCATGTTTCTCATAATAGGTATACTGTGGAATCCATGTATGTATGTATGCTTGTGCATATACTGTGGAATCACGATATATATTTTGGAGTGTGTATATGCCTGTGCATATATGTATGCATACTTGTGCATGTGTGCTTGCACGCATGTGTGCACGTGAGTGTGCATGTATGCATGTATCTGTGGTTGAACTTGACCTGGTTGTTTGCTTGCCAAGTCTTTCTCATTTTCTCTGTTGCACGATCATGAGTTTTGTTATGCGCCGTTTAAGAAGAAAGGCTTGAAGACATGCCTTTGCAAAGTAGCAGATTGTGATCAAATTATGTGCTTGATATTATTGCCTTTGTATTCTTCCTCCTTACCTCAAATTGCACATAAAAGTTACATCCTGCTGACTTTTATGTGTTGTTTTCCCATTACTGTACTATCATATTATTACAATCTGAGTTACCTCAAATTGTACTAACATTACTAACAGAACAGAGTTCTTGCTACAAAAATATATGGAGGACAAAACACATAAAATGGAGTTCATTTTACAACATGGCTATAAAACACACCTCATGAGGTAACTCACATAACATTTAACAATCATTATTGATTTGGAATTCTCCACTGGCATGAACTTCTTTGACTGTCTTATCATACTCTTCTTCATCATCTTCTTCCTCATTTTCCCTTCCTTGTTTACTCCCTCCGCTTCATCTTCATCCTCGGTCCATCCAAAGCCTGGAACGGGTGTCGTCGATGGTGCAGAAGTTCTCGCCTCCTTCACGATGTTCACAATGTTGTCGATGCTCTGTAGGGAGTAAGTGGGCAGCAAACTTTAACACAATATTAGTTTTTGGTTGTGCACGCTTTCGGCCATCCGGTTGGAGATTCAAAATTTCAATGCATAATTTCATTGCACAACTTTTGCTGCTAATCATAATTTTACTGGTCAACTTGGATGAAACCATACTAATAAGTCCACTGAATCAACAAAATTATATATTTACTTCTTAATTTAGATAAGTTAGATAAACATTTACCATACTAATAATTTTGTGTTTTCTTTATCTATTAATAGGCACATCTTGGAGCAAAACAATTTCACGTGACAAAACATTTTTAACTGATTTATCGGAACTACAAATCATCAATTGCTTCATCATCCATAGAGCATACCAAAATCCAGAATGTGGGACATCGATACTTTCACCTTGCCTGAGGTGGCGGGATCGGCTATGAACCATCATTACTCATTTTCAGGTTCCTACTGGCCCTAGTTGAATCCCATCGGCTTGTATTTTTAGAGCCTGAAAGTAAGTGTGAGCTTTTTCCCCCTATGTCCACTGCATAGCTGAATCTTCTCTTCATCTGGATTGTACAACAACTTGCTGAGCTGTTTCTTGTTTGCATCTTGTTTGTATCCTTCAAACCCAAGCTGCAGCTTTTTTCGGTAGAGAACTAGAGCATCTCATATACTTCCCTGGAATCTGATTGAAGATCATCTCCCTTCAAGATCTCGCATTTGAATAACTGAAGACTAAACTATCACATTAATCCCAGTAAACTCCATCGTTTAAGTATTAACAAAAACAAATAGGAGCAGACAAGGATCTTGGTTTGATTTGTGGGATCGTCACATGAGAACAAATAGGCAGAAGTGTAGGAATCTTTCTTTATTGTGATAGAGGGTTATGTTGGTTTACTTTTTAAGTTATAACTATATTGGAGCTCACATCTTTGTTTATGTTTTACTTTTTACAGTGTTAGATATAATTTGTAGCAAATTCTAAGTTATAACTATATTGGACCTTTATATTCTACATATTTGAAATTTTTTGAATTAATTTCAGGGGATGAAGGATGCGAGATTGATGTTTTGATGGGCTCACTAAAGTCAAAAACCAAGGAATTCGGCATATTTCTCTCTCTATATTTGGTTAAGATTCTCTATATATGAAATTGATTGTAATAGATTTTGTTGGTTAAGGTTTTTTATATGAAATTGATTGTAATAGACTTTGTGACTAGAAACAGATTATATACTTTATATTAGGAATATCATGACATTTATTTTAGATTTGTTTTGGTTCTTTCATTGACCTTTCTTTCTGCAAATATTATGTGTGAGAAATGTTGTTCTTTAATTAGCGGTATTGTGGTTGTGCTTCTGCTTGTTAATATTCACAAACTCGATGTTGATGGCCACTCAAGTTTTTGTGTTAGGAAATTGCCAATTTTTTTAAATACATGTATGAAGAACTTGCAAGTCCAAGACCATGTAAGATTATATGCAAATTTAGAGTCATCGTAAATTTGACTAAATTTTCTTAGTTAAGATTGTGCAAACATGTTCGGTAACTTGTAAATTTTTTGAAAATATGATAGAATCATAATTTAATTTAATTATTTTTTGTAAATTATTTAAAAATCTGAATATAATTCCAAAATGTATGAATTAAAATTATATTGTGATAATTTTCTTCCTCTTTTCTCAGAAAGGTAACCAAACAAGAGAAAATGACTTTCTTATGAATTTTCTTCTAACTTTCCTTAAAATATTCTTTCTAACCAAACAATAAAAAGAATATCATTTTCTTTTCTTTTTCTTTTCCTTTCTTTTTACTTTCTCTTTCTTTTTTTTTCCTCTCCCTTTCTCTCAAACCAAACATAGCCTTAAAAACCAAAAAATAGAAATGAGGCCATTATCTTAAGGCGAATAGTAAACTTTCTAATTTTTCATGTATTTTTCTCTCAATTCTTCACAACCGTCCATTGTTGAGTTAATTCACCGCAACTGACAATTGTTCTCACAGCTTCCCCCACAACTGTCCACTGTAAACGTAATTCCCCACAACCGTCCGTTGTTAACGCAATTCATTCAAATTGGCCACATTGAGAGAGCTTTAAACATGTTGCTCAACTTCCCCCGCTCAAGATGACCACATTTCTCAACTTCCCCCGCTCAAGATGGTCACGTTTCTCAACTTCCCCACAAGCAATTGACAGTTGCTCTGCTTCCATACATTTATGTTTACAATCTTCTTTTCTCTTCCGCCTAAGGGTAGAGAGAACTAGTTCATCTTCTACTGCTAGAGAGAGAAATTTCTTCTTCAGGTTATAATTAACTGAGTTATGTTTATTTATTTATACTTTTCCTTGCTTAGCCTAGAAATTTAAGACTCAATAATAGTATATGAACGAATTCTTCTTCGATTTCCTCTTCCGCATGATAGTTTATGATTTCGTTGAGTGTTTGTTAATTATATTTATACAATTTTCTTCTTCCACCTGATACAAATATAATGGTGCTTACTCTCTATTCTTGATAAATAATGAAATTAAATTAAACATACTTACTCATTATACAGTTATGAAAATCCTCGATATGTTTAGATGATTAAACATCACTATAGCATTGTGTACTTTAATTTAGGTTTAGCGTTTTTTTACAGATTTTGTAACTCAACAATTTAAAAGGTTTAATTATATTTATTTATACTTTTCCATGCTTACTTAGAAATTTAAGACTCAACAACAGTATCTGTATGAATACTTCTTCAATTTCCTCTTCCGCCTGATAGTTCATGATTTCATTGAGTGTTTGTTAATTATATTTATTCAATTTCCTCTTTCGCCTGATGCAATTATAATGTTGCTTACACACTGTTCTTGACAAATAATGAAATTAAATTAAACATACTTACTCATTATACAGTAAACTTTAATCCTCGATATGTTTAGATGATTAAACATCAATATAGCATTATGTACTTTAATTGAGCTTTAGCGTTTTTTTATAGATTTTGTAACTCAACAATTTTAAAGCTTTAATTATATTTATTTATGCTTTTCCATGCTTAGCCTAGAAAATTAAGACTCAGCAATAGTATCTTTTTGAATTCTTCATCAATTTCGTATTCCGCCTGAAAGTTCAAAAAAAATCATTGATTGTTTGTTAAAATTGAATTATATTTATCTATACTTTCCTTGCTTAATCTAGAAAAATAAAACTCAGTATGAATGATTTTTATGATTTGTAATCGGATCTATACTTTTCCTTGCTTAGCCTAGAAAAATTGGACTCAGTAATAGTATCTCTTTGAATTCTTCATCAATTTCCTCTTCCGCCTGATAGTTCAAGAAAAATCATTGAGTGTTTGTTAAAATTGAATTATATTTATTTATACTTTCCTCGCTTAATCTAGAAAAACAACACTCAGTATGAATGATTTTTATGATTTTGAATCAGTATGATGCATGCTTCTAAAATATTTGAGTATACAATTATTGAGAAACCAGATTCAAAATATTAAATATTTAAAGGACTAATATTAAACTTGATATTATTTCTTGCTCATCTTTTTTTAAAATTCTAATTAGTATTTCACAGATGAATGAATTCTAATTATTCGGTTCACTTCCACCACTATACTTCATATCTAAAGCAGAATACTTTATTTTCGTAACATGTTCAATATTTGTAGAAAATCTTTTAGAAACCGTGCTTTGCACGGGTCTAAATACTAGTATGTAAATGATACCAGCATCTAATTAACTATCTACTTTACACTGAAACACAAGTAATACGTGGCACAGACATAAGCTGCAAGATCAACACGTGGAAGGCTACGTGTCCTTGCTCTCTCGCTACCTCAACAACCACGTACAAACAATTTTCTCGTGTATAAATATGCACACAGATATAACTCCCTCTCTTAAATCTCAATACTTGATATCTAGTGATCATAATTAAGAAGAAATAATGGGTTTCCACAAGGCTGTTCTCTGCTCTCTTTTCATGCTCCTCTTCCTCTTTGCTTCAAGTAAGTCATTTTTATATTTTACAAAATCATCCAATATTTTTAGTAAGGCTCGTCGAATTTGAGTTTATATCAATAAGAAAGCCCAGCGTTCTAAATTTTCTTTACATATCTATTACAAAAATTGCTATGATATATCTTTTTGCACGTTGTGAATATTGCCTTGATCCTTCTTTCCTAATAATCTCTCTGAGTATCATGCTATTTTCTATGAGAATATCTTTTGTCTTCTGCTCTTTTGTTAGTTATAAAAATACTGACCAGGGTCCCTTTTTCTCAAGAAAATCGACGGGAATTGTAGATAACCCTCTTATTTATAAATTTTTTACTTATCTCGTATATTAGCATAAGACCACATGGGCTTATCTTCAAATCTTTTTTTTCTTTTATCAAATCCTGACTTGGGATGATACTCACAAACAGAGATCATAGAGGTACACAGTGTCCTATGGTGCACTGTGACACCATTGAATTGTCTACCGATTACATATTTTTATTTATTTTTTACTTGCATTTATTATTTAGAGTACCACTACAATTGGGGAACGTACCCCTCCAGCCGCGTGCTAAATATTAATGTAAGGCTTCATGGCATATTATCAAAACCCCCATTCACAAAAATAATTAAATAAATAATAAATTAAAAAAAATCCAAAGTTGGGAGTGAATTATCAAAAGCCCAGCCATCCCATACCAAACTCTATTTCACAAGTAATAGGATTTAGGTGTAGTGAGTTTGGATAACTGGATTCAACCAACCCAAATCAAGAATTGATCTAAAAAAACCGCAGACGTCTCCTTCGGTCTCAAAGAATCAAGCATATTATTGATTTTCATCTATAACTTTTGAATTCAACTCAACAATATAAATTCAATCTCAGTTCGTGGGCTTTTAATTCTTCTCAGTTCTAGATATATAGTTTATTCTCTAAACCCTGAAAGTACAATTTACCCTTTTCATTATTTTTTTTTTATTGTGAAAAATATATATTATTGTTTAATTAGTGATTTTATACTCTTACGTGATTTGGCCCCCTCGATGGGTCTATTTGCAAAAAACTAGTAGAGTCCGTCCACAACTTACTTAAAAACCTTTTGCTCATACGACTTTACAACATGTTGAAGTATTTAATTTTGGCCCCCCCCGCAGAGGAGGTGGTACCTGTTGCTGAAGCTAGGCTGTGCACCTTTCCCAGCGCCGGATTCCGTCGCATATGCATGAGTGACCGGAACTGCGCCCAGGTCTGCGTCAGCGAGGGCTATGGAGGAGGCAGCTGCCACGGTGTCCGTCGCCGCTGCATCTGCCAGAAAATATGCTAAGCTATGGAGGAGGCAGCTGCCACGGTGTCCGTGGCCGCTGCATCTGCCAGAAAATATGCTAAAATGGCCAACTTCAACAGTGCATGTTTTTGATGTTGTTTCGTAACTTTGTTTGATGTTGTTCCGTAACTTTGTGTATGATGTAGTGTCTTCTGGGCTCCACTTTTTGTGTTCCAGGTGTATGGGGATCAGGCCCGCTGAGGCCCATCTTATGTGTATATGTATTTTAGGGCTGTACGTTGTCGTGTGAATTTCCTACTATGGTACGATCCTATGTGAATGTTAAATGGCATGTACTATTATCTTAATTTGTCTGGTTTTAATATTTGCAGAAAGATGGAATTGAGTTTTTTTGTGCTGAAAATAATTACATTGGTGTAGTTATTAAAATCAGTGAACTTGCATTTGTAATAATGGTAGGTGATAAAGGAGAGGCAGCAGTCAAATCTATTTTGTGACTATTTCAAGCATAAGTTCTCTGTAACGTATCGTTACCCAAATCAGGTGCAAAGTCGAAGCAGCCCCTAAACTTTACACAACTTTTTTACAAATCCCTTAAAATTTTATTTTAATCTATTAAGCCCCCACCTTCATCCAACTTTTCTATGAAGCCCTTGTTGTGCGTGGCGGAAGCTTTTAGGGCAATAAGAATAATAACTCGAATCAAATCACAAACAATATGCAAAACACAACCACATCAAGGACAAAGAATTTTAAGTGGTTCGGTAAGTTGTCTACGTCCACGGGGCAAGGAGAGGGGGAGATTTTACTACTAGAAATCAAGGGAATACAAATAGGATTACAAATCTCTCAGACCAAACCCTAAAACAAAGCACTTGATCTCTCAAAGCTCTCCCACAATTGGATGCAACAAACTTCTCTCAAAGGCTGCTCAAATTCGTCCTTCCTTTAACCCTAACAATCAGGATTTGAGTTATATATAACTCAGAAATGAAACGGGTCAAAAACCGAAAGACCCAGCCCAGAACATCGTCGGTCGACCGCGGCGGTCGACCGCGCAGGTCTCGCGATCGACCGCGGCGGTCGACCGCGCAGGTCTCGCGATCGACCGCGCCGGTCGACCGAACCACCAAACCCGAGAGTTAAATCCTTTATAGTCATCCGCGGTCGACCGCGCCGGTCGACCGCCACCAGCTTCGGTCGACCGCGCCGGTCGACCGTCACGCACTCCGATTCCCAGTTGGTTTGGTGCACGTTTGCGGTCGACTGCGCCGGTCGACCGCCAAACTCTCTGCTGATTTTTCTGATTTTCTGTAATTCCTTCAATTCTCCACCTCGGCGAATGTTTCCACCAAAACTGAGCCGACACCAAATCATCCAATAGTCCCTCAACAAGTCAGGGAACCAATGTAGAGCTGAAACGTGATCTCCCCCCATCTGAAACAACTGATCAAACCGGCTGCATCTGAAAGACTGCCTACGTATCCTCTTGCCCAAGGAATCAAGCCAAACGTAGTTCACCCAAATGACCTCCAACGGCCTCAGCACTGAAGGATGTTCAAAAGCTTCAAACAATGACCAAATTTCACACCTGAAACAACTTTGGTCAACATATCTGCATGGTTGTCATTTGTGTGGACCTTCTCCAATATGACATCTCCATCATCCAAGATGTCCCGTACAAAGTGGAATCTGACGTCGATGTGCTTCGTGCGCGCATGATAAACCTGGTTCTTCTCCAAATAGATAGCTGACATGCTATCATAATATACCCGAATAGTTTCCTGAGCGATCCCCAAGTCCTCCAATAATCCACGTAACCATAAAGCCTCCTTAATAGCTTCAGTAACTGCCATATACTCTGCCTTTGTAGTAGAGAGAGCCACTGTGGACTGAAGCGTGCAATGCCAACATACAGGTGCACCTACCAATGTAAAAGCATAACCTGAAGTAGACTGGCGTTTGTCAAGATCTCCAGCATAATCTGAATCCACATATCCAATACAATCCTGCCCATCCTTCTCATCCTTCTGAAATACTAAACCAACATCTACGGTGCCTCGAACATACCGTAGAATCCACTTCACGGCCTCCCAATGACCCTTCCCGGGGTCGTGCATGTATCTCGATACCATGCTCACGGCCTGTGATAAATCTGGCCTCGTACACACTATCGCATACATCAAGCTACCTACTGTACTGG
Source organism: Asparagus kiusianus (assembly GCA_022839385.1). Taxonomy (NCBI): domain Eukaryota; kingdom Viridiplantae; phylum Streptophyta; class Magnoliopsida; order Asparagales; family Asparagaceae; genus Asparagus; species Asparagus kiusianus. The sequence continues at coordinate 50,777 of BQKN01060995.1, read as the reverse complement.
CGTATGGGAGCTTCGACATGTAATCTCTGTCCTCAACTAAAACAGGTGACATCAATGCTGAAAGCTTGAAGTGGGGAGCCAATGGTGTGCTAACTGCTTTTGCATTGTCATCAAAGCTGAATTTCTTCAACATCTTCTGCAAGTAGCTCTTCTGCGTAAGCTTCAAACGCCCTCTCACCCTGTCTCTCTCGATCTCCATACCCAATATCTTCTTTGCCTCTCCAAGATCCTTCATCTCAAACTCGGATGACAGCTCCTCTTTCAGCTTTCGAATAGCCGAAGAATTCCTGGAAGCAATAAGCATATCGTCAATATATAAAAGCAAATATATGAGCTCACCATCCTGTAGCTTGTGCATATAAACACATGGGTCATATGGGCTCCTCGTGTACCCTCGGCTAATCATAAAGCCATCGAATCTCTTATACCACTGTCTTGGTGACTGCTTCAAACCATAAAGAGACTTCTTCAGCTTACAAACCAAATCTTCCTTTCCTGCAGCTTTGAAACCCTGGGGTTGTGTCATGTAGATCTCCTCATCTAAATCACCGTGTAGAAAGGCTGTCTTCATATCCATCTGGACCAAATCCAAATCCAACTGTGCCACCAACACCAATAAAATCCAAATCGACGAATGCTTCACAACGGGTGAAAATACCTCATTGTAATCAATGCCCTCAAGCTGTGTATATCCCTTGGCAACTAATCTGGCTTTGAACCGAATGTCCCTAATAGAAGATCCCTCATTCTTCGCATATACCCACTTGCAACCAATAGCTTTCTTACCCTTAGGTAGATGTGTAAGTGTCCAAGTGTCGTTCTTCTGAAGAGACCGCATCTCCTCCTCCATAGCTTCCCTCCACCTGATCGAATCGGGGCTAGACTCTGCTTCCCTAAATGTGGCTGGAACCATATCATCAACGACCTCCACTGATAATGCATATGCGACCATGACATTATTATACCTAGCTGGCCGACGAATCTCTCTCCTCGGTCTATCTGCTGCAATGGACCTTTGAACATGACCCTGTTCCTGAGTCCCATGATCCACTGTATCCTCTATCTGCCCGGCTGTCATCTCATCTCCTCCCCGTGTCACCTCTGTAGGAGCCTCAATGGATACAGTGCTCTCTGGAGTGGGTGGAGTCACATCAACCTCTACCTGCTACGATATCTCTCCTGTTTGGTCTCCCTCCACCTGCTGAGGGGCTCGAGGCCTCATCATGTATGCCTCATCAAATGTGACATCTCTGCTAATAACTATCTTCTTATCCTGTGGATCCCATAACTTGAAACCTTTGACTCTATCTATAAATCCCACAAAGACTGCTTTCCTCGCTCTCGGATTTAATTTACTCTCACTGACATGATAATAAGCTGGACACCCGAATATCCGAAGCGACTCATAGTCACTAGCTACCGTACCAAACCAACGCTCCAAAGGAGTCTTCCCGTCTATCACAGTGCACGGCAACCTGTTCACGAGATGGCTCGCATAAACTAACGCCTCGGTCCAAAAAGATCTAGGCAATCCACATTGCGTCATCATACATCGCACCTTCTCCAGCAAGGTACGGTTCAATCTCTCAGCCACCCCGTTCTGTTGCGGTGTCTCTCGAACTGTGAAGTTTCTTCTAATGCCGTGATCCCGGCAAAACTGTAGAAACGGATCACTCTTGTACTCTCCGTTATTATCTGAACGTAGAGTCTTCACCTTTCTACCTGTCTGCAGCTCCACTTTCTTCTTCCACTCCACAAAAATATCCAGGACCTGATGTTTATGCTTCATCGGGTATACCCAGCTCCTCCTGGAATAATCATCAATAAAAGTGACAAAATAGTTAGCCCCCCAAGAGATGTGTTCATGGAAGGACCCTAAACATCTGTGTGAATATAATCCAATGTACCTCGGGTGTTGTGAACAGCGGTGCCAAACTTCACTATAGTCTTCTTCCCAAGTACACAATGCTCACACAGCTCCATCTTGCAGGTCTTAGCACCTTTCAATAGCCCTTGTTTTGCCAATGACTGTAGGGATATATCACCTGTGTGTCTAAGTCTCATGTGCCATAAAGTGGTAGTGTCCTCCTCTGTAGTGATAGAAGCTGTCAGATCCCCTGTAACTGTCTTGCCCTTCACGTAGTATAGGTTATTTTCCCTGACACCTCGCATTACCACCATAGAGCCCTTCGCGACCTTCACTGTAGCATCCTCTAAGATCACTCGATATCCTGCTGCCTCCAAAGTCCCAAGAGAAATGATGTTCTTCGTCAACTGCGGCACAAACCTCACTTCCTTCAATTCCCTTACTACACCATCATGCATCCTAATCCGGACTGAACCAATACCACCAATAGGACATACATGGTCATTACCCATAAGCACGACATCCCCTCTTTCCAGCTCCTCAAAGCTAGAGAACCACTCCCTTTTAGGGCAGATGTGATATGTAGCTCCCGAATCCATCATCCACTCCGTGGAATCCGCATAGCAAACCGACGGTAAAACAGGGCATGAATAGCCTAAAGAATCTGAATCTGAATGCTCACCAATAGCTTTTGCAACATTCACTTCTGAAGCTTGTGCAGCTTTTCCCTTATTCTTCCCGGCTTTTTCTTTCCACTTTGGGCAGTCAATCTTCCAATGTCCTTCTTCTTTACAATACCGATATTGATTTCTACCAACACTCTTATAGGCACTCCTATTCTTTGACTTTGAGCGGTTGAACTGGCGACGGTTTGGATCTCGGCCTCGAACTGCTAGTGCATCTCCTGATGCCTTCTCGGAGGGTTCACCATCACTCTTCCTCAACTCATAGTTCACCAAAGCTAAGGTCACCTCATTGTAACTGACTGTAGTTCTTCCATTGATCATAGTGAGAACGAACGTACCATAATCATCTTCGGGCAACGAACATAGAAGTAGCATCGCATTGTCTTCATCCTCAACTATAATATCCACATTGGCCATATCTGAAAGTAGCTTAGTGAAATTGTTAACATGCTCCCTGATGGAAACTCCCCTCTTCATCTTGAACTGATAAAATCTCTTCTTCAAGTGAAGCCGATTTTCAATGCTCTTCGTAAGATATTTCTCATTGAGTGTTTCCCACATCTTCTGTGCCGACGTCTCGTTCATGACATCATAAATAAGATCCGGCGTCAAGCATGACCTAATAACACCACAAGCTCTACTGTTCATTTTTCTCCAAACCTTATCCTCCAACTCAGCGAGTTTCTCTTTTAACTCAAGAGTCTCCTCCAAATTATGTGCATCCAAGACGTTCATCACCTGACACCTCCACAATCTAAAATTGATCTTGCCATCGAACTTCGAAACATCAATCTTCGTGTTATTGATGCTCAGACTCTGTATCACCTTTGTAAGAGACGAACCTGACGTGCTTGCATCTCCCATGTTGTCGATCTAGCTCTGATACCAATTGTTGTGCGTGGCGGAAGCTTTTAGGGTAACACGAACAATAACTCGAACCAAATCACAAACAATATGCAAAACACAATCACAGCAAGGACAAAGAATTTTACGTGGTTCGGCAAGTTGCCTACGTCCACGAGGCAAGGAGAGGGGGAGATTTTACTACTAGAAATCAAAGGAATACAAATAGGATTATAAATCTCTCAGACCAAACCCTAAAACAAAGTACTTGATCTCTCAAAGCTCTCCCACAATTGGATGCAACAAACTTCTCTCAAAGGCTACTCAAATTCGTCCTTCCTTTAACCCTAACAATCAGGATTTGAGTTATATATAACTCAGAAACGAAACGGGTCAAAAACCGAAAGGCCCAGCCCAGAACATCGTCGGTTGACCACGGCGGTCGACCGCGCAAGTCTCGCGGTTGACCACTCCGGTCGACCGAAACACCAAACCCGAGAGTTAAATCCTTTACAGTCATCCGCGGTCGACCGCGCCGGTCGACCGCCACCAGCTCCGGTCGACCGCGCTGGTCGACCGCCACGCACTCCGATTTCCAGTTGGTTTGGTGCACGTTTGCGGTCGACCGCGCCGGTCGAACGCCAAACTCTCTGCTGATTTTTCTGATTTTCTGTAATTCCTTCAGCCCTCAGAACTCTTATTCTCAATCTATGTAGGCCCCTTGGTGGTTTTAATCAAACACCACCTAAGTTCATATTTTAGCTGGGGTATGATTGGAGTACATATTTTAGCTAGGGTTAGCTAGGGTATCATTGGAATACCGAAAAATAATGACATGACACTAGTAGAAAAAAGAGCAAACTAGATGGAAATTTCAGTTTAGGTTGCTTACGATATAGTCTAGGTTGATCAATCTAGACGGAATTCTGTTTAGAAAAGTCTATCTAGTCTGATTCCGTCTAGTTTGAGTGATTCCGTCTAGATAGGTCAAACTAGACGGAAAACAACCTAGACGGAATGTGAAAACCGTCTAGATTGCAACCTAGATGGAATGTGGTCATGCATCTTCTTCTTTCTATTCGGTGATCCTTTCGTTGATTTATTCTTTTAAAAAAATATATTTGAGTAAATATGCAATAAAATGTTTTAGTGTAGTTTTCATGTATAGTTTTCATGAAACTAACCTGGGCGGCAACGGTGTCCCAATACGTGAGGAGAGCTGTGAAATGAAGCTCGTCAACTCTATCATCGAGGTTTAAAAACCTTTGCTAGTCATTCGAATACCCATCATAGGTTTCGTGCTTAATCTCATGCCTCCATTGTTTGAGGACAGCTTCAACCTTGACATTAAAAACATAATGCCAAGCCCCATCAAAGTCCTCGAGGCAGAAGCTTTCCTGTAAATTTGCATACACATTAAGTTAGGATAATTTAACATCAATTACTAATTATTAATAAATAAAAAGCTAAAAGGAATATAAAGTTATCGTAAGCTCATTCCATATCGCCTCGTAGGCGGTCCATGGTAGTTCTCAAAAATTAAAATAAGGATTGATGATGTTCGCTCTATGCACGAGAACCCCGATATATGAATTCAATCTGGATGACCAAGCACCAATGGGCAATGCGTCATTATTCCACCAAATGATGGCCCTCATGCCTCTTGGTGGTTGTTTAGACTCAGGTTTACCCCCGCCACGTCGTCCCTCTATGCGATCTGGCTTAGCACCTACAATAATAACAATATGATAATATACCATATAATATATAAATGTGAAAATTAAAAGTATTTATAAAATTACCATTCATGATCTCCCTTTCTTTGGCTGCGATTGCAACAGCTTTCCTAGTCTCCAACATATGCATTATCTCCTCCAATTTTCTCGTAGCACTTGGGTGGTGCCTCACCGATTCAGCCCTGGACCTATGAGAGTCCATAAGGAAGGGTAAACTGCGGTAGTCTTGCGTCTTCTGACGCAAGTCAGCTTGGAATGTACATGAATAAAATAATGGCATTCATAATCATCTACATAACAAAATAGTATCCACTACAACAAATTGCACTTTTGCCGACGCTTATTCCCGACGCATGGTTAAATACTTCGGTAAAAATTATGTTTTTCCCAACACTTTTAGTTAGCGTCGGCAAAAAATATATTTTTCCCGACGTTTATAATTAGCATCACTAAAAGTGTATATTATTAGCGACGTTTTAACTTAGTATCGGTAAAAGTTATGGATTTCCCGACGTTTTTTTATTTTCGTTGGCAAAAGTATAGTTTTTAGCGATGTTTTAGGATTAGCGTCGCTAATAGTATGCATTTATCGCGACGTATTAGGCTGACGTCGTTATAAGTGTTCTTTTTCCTAACGTATCTACTTGTCGTCGCTAAAAGTTATATTTTTTACGACGCTTCTTTATTTATCCGCTTCGCCAAAACACCCCCCCTCGAAATTTTCCACACTCGTACAAGGGAGGGAAAATTCCCCCCTTTTATTTTCACGAAGAGCTAAAACCCCCAACCCCGCTCTCTCTCTCATCAGAAAATCGCCCCCAAACCTGTGCTTCTTCTCTGAAGTTCGCCGCCTTCGTCGAAGCTCACCGTCGCCATCGTCGGAGATCTCCGCCTCTGTCGAATTTCACCGCCACCTCCGTCGGATCAGCAGCATTAGCTTCAAGAATCCCCGCCGTCTTCTCCTCCTCCATCCGATCAAACCCCCACCGATCTCACCTCCGACTCCCTTCAAGAATCTCCGATGTCGGGAGATGATTCTAGTGCTGCATCAGAGGGGCCGGGTGTTGAATAACCCGCATATGCAACAAGTGAACACTATAAGCTAGATAAGAAATAATTAATAAAAGATATTAAAATATTAAATAATTTATACCTGCATCCGGAGATGGTGGTGGATCACCGTTACCAGTACTCGGGGTGATACTTCGTGATCGATCACGATCCCCACTAAAGAGCCTCTTTACATTCCTCATCTGCAAAGTCAAATTTTAACATAGTTAAGAAAAAAAATATATACATGCTCATGAGATATATTATTATGAAAAGCATTATTGATTTTATTATGAATTTTTGACAATCGGTAATGTAGTGTAACATAGTTCATACCTACATCAAGCGCCACATTCTGTGTGTAAGAGAATTCTTACCAAACGTCATCAGATGACCCAATTGGTTCACTATAATTATCTTCACTTTCTTCATCAATTTTTTCATTATTTTAGGAAGAACAACAGATATTAGCTCCTTGTACAAAACCACCCAATCAGACATTACATTCGGATCTTTCATGAAGAAGCACTGATCAGCTTGTTCTGTGAAAATGAATTTCTCATCCATATATATTTCTCGATGGAGATGACAAGTGTGAACCCATAATGATCATTTTGTATTTTTGCAGGATACCACTGAACCTTGAACATCATGTAACTATATTTTTTTGGTTTACCAAACCCGTGAATTACCTAAAAAATGTCTTCTAATTGGCCATAATATAGTATGTCGCCTCGAATTGGGTTCTGATCTCTTATACTTAAAAAATATTATTGAGGAAAACAACCCATGACCCCACTATTTTGGGTAACCCTCCTATCATCGGTCTCTAATGTTCAAAATTTATATCCATTGACCAGATGCTCATTATAACGTCTAACTTCGTGATAAGGGCGTTGTGCATGAATAATAATTTTATCTGGTAATGTAGTGCCAGTAAGAAGTGATTTTTTAACCTAAGCCAAATAATATGAGAATATTTAGGATAAGTTTTATTATGAATGTTCCAATTTTAATTGTAAAACACTTACATCAATTCTGAACCAATCTGAAAATTCTTTCTTATTTCTTTCTGAATATTATGCGTTGCATTGCTACTAGTTATTTTATTCTTAAGCTTCTCCAGATGTCACCTATATGAACAATATATAAGTTTGTATTGGTAAGCTATATGTAAAATGAATATTTCTCATCTATATTTGTTACCTTCGATAGTCTTTGAATATATCAAGGTTTTCCAACACATATGCATGAATTTGATCTAAGTGAGATCTTGGATTTTTTTGTGTGCTTCTTCTCCTTATCAGGTGCTTGAGATGTGATTTTCTTCTTATGCATGTAACGTGATGCAAACACAAAGCATTCGTTAGCCACATATCCTTCAGCTATCGAGCCCTCGGGATGAGCTTAATTGCGAACATTGTGTTTCTTAGAGCCCAAGTATCTTAAAATTATAAAAAGAAGTAATTATTATCAAGATAATATACGAAATGCATATAAATTAATAAATTTAACGAAAATCCTAACATGTCAATCAGATGCATCTAATGATAAGTAACAGGACCGACGATTCTAGCCTCTCTTGTAAGATGTTGAGTAAGATGGACCATAATTGTAAAAAATAAAGGATGGAATATTATTTCCATATTGCATAGAGTAACTCGGACCTCGGGCTTCAAGTTTTTTAAATTCATTTACATCTATGACTTTAGAGCATAATTTTCTAAAGAATCTATAATACTCAATAATAATCTTTGACGCTTCTTTCTCCATATTGCTACGGAGTGCAATGGGGAACAATTGATGAAGAAGAACGTGATAATCATTGGTCTTCAGACCTAAGAGTTTTATCTCTTGCACCTGGATATTATTTGATATGTTAGCAGAGTAACCATAAGGCGACTTTACCGATTTGAGAATTTCACAAAATCGATGCATCTACTCATTTGACATTGTAACACGAGATGGAGGCAAATTTAATTTTTTAAGACCAACATCTTGAGCTTTCAAATCATTCCAGATATTCAAAGTAGTTAGGTCTTGGCGCGCCCGTAGGTCATCCTTTGATTTGTTTGCATCTTGTAGGAGAATTGACATTATATTATCATATATATTTTTCTTAATATGCATGACATCTAAGTTGTGTCAGACTTTAAGATTTTGCCAGTAAGGTAGCTGAAAGAAGATACTAAATTTAGTACATCCTCTAGGAAATGTTTCGGCTTCATTCTCAACTTGCATTTTTCGAACATTTCGCTTTCGCTTCAATGACTTTTTTAAACTTTAAGGAATCTCTTACTCCGAGCGAGTTGAATTTAGAATAACAATTTTTCCAAACCTAACTTTTGGAAACCCTCAATTAATTTTACGATCTCAACACCTGTCAGCTGACACGGCTTCGTTCTCTTCTCAAATGTATCATCAAACATAGCTGATAATTTTCTATACTTATGACTCAAGGGTAACCGTAGGTTGTCTAAAAATCACTACAGATAGCTCATCCCTATCAAACACTGATGATGGAAGTTACAATTTGATGTCTTCCAGAAGGCTATAATTAAAAAACTTTTATGTAGATCGATGAAGGTTACAATTTGACGACCTTCATAACAACCGATGAAAGCTCTATTCAACAGCCTTCACAATCAACATCGGGAGTGAACATCTGAAAACTCTTATATTTTTAAGGAGTCAAGATGAAGGTTACAAGGTGACGTTCTTTGCAACGCTCTAGCAAAAGAGACTACAAATTAACAGTGTCTTCAAATTAAAACGCAGATATCTCTCAAACCGTAAGGAATTTGGCAAAATAGATAGGAACAAACCGAACCATATAGGGTTAGTTTGGTTGGCTCCGTCTCGTCGAGATATCCGATTTTTATATATAATTCGTCCAATTCCGACTTACGGTTTGAAAGTTATGACCTGTTCTTCACAGCAAGTTTTGTTCTGAAGTTCGTTTGCAAGACTAGACTTCGTTGGAACATTGGACTTAGCCTGAAGCTCACCAAGCCCGACTGAGGCTCGTCTCTATATCCTAGAGTCAAAATGTAGAGTTCGTGAACTTAAAACGTAGAGTTCATGCAGAGCCTAACTCTGCGTCCCAGGTCCAAAACGCGGAGTTCATGTAGAGCCCAACTCCCAGGTCTAAAACGCGGAGTTCATACAGAGCCTAACTCTGTGTCCCAGGCCCAAAATACGGAGTTCATGTAGGGCATAACTCCATGTTTCAGAGTTCACAACGCTGTGCGAACATGACGTTTTCAACCTTGAACTTGCCCAACTCCGCGTTTCTATTCTAAAACGCAGAGTTTAGGCTCAGAACGCCATTTTTAGTGTTTGACTCGGTCGAACGGTTCCAGAAACCGTTTCCCCCCCACTATTAGAGGGATTTCCGCCCCACTTAAGAGCGGATTAAGGGGGCAGCTACAACCCTTAATCTCCTATAAAATCTCAACAAACTCAACTGAGTTAAGGATAGGAGATATTTTTGATCTGGAGATCATCTTTCGGATCTGACTTTTGGGAGATCGGCTCTTCTTCAAATCTTCTTAAAGTTTTGGAGATCAGCAACTTGAAGGAATTCTTCGATCATCTTTGAAGGCTTTTATTGAAGCCTTTGAGATTACTCGGCTTGGCTTGTGAACTCTTTCTAAGAGTTCTTCTCAACTTGACCAGAGTTTAAAACTTGCTCTCCAAGTTTTTCTAAACTCATTCAGAGTTCTTTAACTCGATCAGAGTTTAAAACTTGCTCTGCAAGTTCTTCTAAAACTCGCTCTGAGTTATTAACTCGTCAAGAGTTAATTTCAAACTTGCCATGCAAGTTATCCTTGATATCAATCAAGAGGAATCATTCACGTTCTAGTAAAACAAGACGTTCGGATCGTCAACGGAGAGTAAACTCGACGTGATCATTCGAGGGAGGTACTCCATCGCCACCGTGAATAACCCAGACTTAAACAAAGGGGAGGATATCCGTCGATCTTTGTAAAACCCCGTAAATTTGAATATTTTATGATAAATAATGATAAATATGTTATATGGTGAAAAATAATATATTTTGATATTTGGATATGATAAGAATTAATTTGAGATTAATTCAATGTATATTTGTGAAAATATGAGTGCAAATGCACAAAACATGCACAAAGGCCAAGAGTGAAAATCTGAGAATAATGACCAGTTATGAGTTTTTATATTTTTCACACCGATTCAGTTATAATTTGGAAAAGTGTAAAAGACCAAAGTTGTAGGTCTCTTCAACATCTTTCCAACAAGTCTTAGATCACCTCATTCTGAGGTCGTATGAGAAAGTTATAGCTAAAATACCGAATGGGTATTTTCCTATTCAGACTAGGTTTCCTGGTTCGGGTCTAACAGGTTTGTTTCGGGTTTGCCTCTATAAATACCTGTATTTTTTATGAAAATTCCTTTCTTTTATCATATCTAAGAACCCTAATAGCCACCAAACCCCCATAAACCCTATTTTGAATTCTTAGAGAAGATTTGAGGCTTTCAAGTTGTGTTTTGTTGATTTTTGGCTTTTGGAGTGGAGATCTCCTTCGATGTTGCTTCTAACAAGTTTTCCTACAACCCCAGGTGAGTATCATCTCTACTAATCTCTCTCCCAGTTTTTAAAATATTTTTGAAGAGTTTTTAATGAGTTTTATAGAGCCTAATCAATTAATTTGTGTATAAAAATTAGATCTTTTGTATATATGTATAAAGACTAGATCTTTTCATGTTAAAGAGATTAAACATGCATTTACAGAAGTGTTTTAAGATCTAAAAATAATTTAAAATATTGTTTATCTGATTTAGATGTCTTATTCTTCATTTTAAAGTTTCGTGCATGATTGAAGGTTTACATATGATTTTTTGTGCAAATAATCATGTTTGTTATGTTCTGCTGAAAATCTGCTACACATATATACTATTGAACTAGAAATTTGAAATAATAAATGAAATCCAAATTGAACCAAACTAATTCCAATTGAAAGATATGTGAATCTAGTTTTCAAAACAGAAAACTATACCTAAATATAGTTTTCCTAGAGAAAGATATGCTCAATTTACTGATGATAGGTTCTGCAGAAAATCTGCTGCACAAATAAAATGTTTGACTGGAAATTAGAAATATCATATGAACTCCAAACTGAGCCAAATCAGTGTCAATTGATAACTATATGAGTCTAGTTTCTAAAACGAAAAACTATTCTTAAAAAGAGTTTGTCTAGAGAAAGATATTCTCAAGTTACTAATAATATGTTCTGCAGAAAACTGCAGATATGCTGTTTTGAAATAGATTATTATATTACATAAATGTTTCTTGAGTTTCGCTCTTGTTTGTTATTTTTTTGAGAGAGTTTCTCAATTTTGTACTGTTATATACAAGGCTTAAGAGTTGTTTAACATCTGGGATGATGATGAACACCAGATATGAACACGCACACCGAGATATGTGCACGTACACTTAGATTATGTTGTGTTAGCATACTTTTTGTTGCACGTTAAGCTGATGAATATATATGAAAGAGTATCATTAATTCATGTATCCGGGATAGGGAGATAAAACCTATTGCCGCAGAACGATTGA
>BQKN01060995.1:0-15939 GCA_022839385.1 Asparagus kiusianus | reverse complement strand
ATATATATATATATATATATATATATATATATATATATATATATATGTGAATTATTGATAGTAAATAATTCCCGTATGATGAATAATCATAAATATATGCATGTGTATATCTGATAAATGGTTTATCAGTGTTTGGGAACCCAGCAGGTATTTACGAGTGAGAGAAATCGAGTGAGTTGGCGATCAGCAAGTCAAATACCCTCAGCAGGCATTCTTGTGCTGATCGGTCGACCGACGCGGTCGACCGGCGCGGTCGACCGATCAGCGATCAGAGGGTTTTTACAGGTTTTGGGTTTCGGGTTTCGGGTTTTTATTCCTTTTGGGCTTTTGGGTTTCGGGTCGGGTTGGGGAGTTAGTATTTAAACCAACTCAACCCAGGAGACAAGGCTGAACACCCCAAACGTAACCCTAGCCCCCCTTCTTCTTCTTCTTCTTCTTCTTCCTCAAACCCAGGATTTTGTTGGCGCTGGATTTTGGAAATCTGGGAGCAGCTCTTGGGGATTCTTCTTCTTCAGCGAGATTTAGGGTTCTCCTCAGCACCCAAGGCGAGTATCATCTCGCCCAAATCCCTCACCCCTGTTCTTTACTGTTCATTTCGATTTTTATGAGTTCTTGATAAGCCCAAAGAGGTATTTTCGTATAAAATCGAGATCTTTATAATAGGAGTTGCAAGAATCAAGTTTCCAGTTTTCAAAAACTCACCAATCTTCTGTTAAAGAGAATCTAGATCTGAGTTTTTGCATAAAAGAGTTTAAAACATATTTACAGCTTTTAAAACGTTTTGGATTTGTTTCTCCTGCATTAAAATCTTGGAAATATAGGTTTTCAAGCTTTGATTTTGGTTATGTATTTTCAGTATGACCCCATATTCATCAAAATCGCATGTTATCAAAATTTTGGTTCCAGGTTTCACCAGCTGACAGAACCTAGGTAGGGTTCTGTCCGCTCGGCGGTCGACCGACACGGTCGACCGCTGAGCTCGAGTCAGGGCTCCGGCCGACCGCGACTGGATTTCGGTCGACCGCGGTAGATTATCGGTCGACCGCGATTCAAAATCGGTCGACCGAGACAAATACCGGTCGACCGACTGTTCTGGCGGGCGACCGTTCTGATTTGTATCAGAGGTCGGTCGACCGGATCGGTCGACCGACGACTCCCTGTTCCAGATTTCCAGATTTGGTGTATTTGAGTATTTTTACTCCCATTCGGGGGTTTATCTGGATTATTTGACCTGGTTATTAGTTCCAATATGTGTCCCTGCATGATAGATGACCTGAGGGTATGAATTTGGGACATATACACTGATTTGGTTATGATTTAGATAAGTAGATCCTACTACATGTATCGTAGCAATCTTTCACTACTTCTACAGTCCTCGTGTCGGACTATAATCCATAAAAAGTCCTCGTGTTGGACTGTGATTTATAGAAGTCCTCGAGTTGGACTGTGAGTTATGAAAGTCCTCGTGTTGGACTGTGATTTATAGAAGTCCTTGAGTTGGACTGTGAGTTATGAAAGTCCTCGTGTTGGACTGTGATTTATAGAAGTCCTCGTGTTGGACTATAATCCCTCTCAGTCCTCGTGTTGGACAATTGTCACTTATTCCATGAGCTTGGAAAACTACGATAGTTAGTTCTTGTATCGAATATGGTTCTTAACCCGGCATGTGATTATTATATCACATTTCACAACATGATGATTACGAGATTTGGTTTGACACTTATGTAGGTTTCGACACAATATTGTGATATTCATGTAAACCATGTTACAGCTCTGTATTTACATTCTGGTGTTTGTTGTATTTCTTTTATCGTTGTTACTGTATTAGAACATTGGGTTTAGTATTTGGGGATTTACAATTTGAGATGTAAGGTATATACATGAGGGTTTCCTTGTTTGGATTATTTCGCTCGACGTACCTATTCTCGTGCTGTAAATCCCTAAATACTAAAACCCTCTTTAGTGAGATCAATGATTTTAGATCTATTATATATTATCTGTATTTTCTTATACAACGAGCCCTTTCCCTTGGGGTTTGGTTGTGATGTTACTCGCTAGCGCTTTGACACTCGTTGTCCCTCCCCCTTTCAGGTAACGAGCCAGGAGCCCGGAGTGTCGCAGGTTGACACGATGCACTTTAGCGTCAACTGTCTATTTTAGATATATTTTACTTTTGAGCTCCACTGTAGACTTTTGGTTTAGACATTTGAGAGTTTATTCTAGAAGTTGTAAAGGCGGTATGCCTTATTTCCTTAACTCAGACTTATTGTATTTGAGACTTGTTAAGAATTCCTGTTTATGCATTTCAGATATTGACTTTGTATTTCTGTGTGTTGGATGATGAAATACTATTTTGATCCCTTTCATTTCACCAGTATCTCTTATATTATCTTTTACTTGCTTTGTACCTACACCTGTTGTTGACTCTACTAGAGAGATGTTAATTGTGATGGTGAAACATGTTATTGCACGGTGTGGTGCATGGCAGGTTTGACATTCCTGGTTTCACCAAGGACTGCAGCCTTGTGTGAACCTAGGGGCGTCACAATTGGCTTCTTCAATTGCTGTTACTTTCTTTTCCCATTGTGGAGTTAGTGAACGAAGTATCTTTCTTACCATCTCCACTTGAGTATATGTTTTTCCAAGACCAATAAGAGAATTTGTGATGTCGGTGAATCTTGTGAACATTTCTCCAATAGTCTCATTTTCCTTCATCTTGAATAATTCAAATCTGTGCACAAGAACAGAAATTTTAGATTCTTTAACTTTATTTGTACCTTCATGTGTTACCTCGAGTGTGTGCCAAATATCATATGCGGATGTGGCCGTTGACACCGTATTGAACTCATTCTTGTCAAGTGCACAAAATAAGGCATTCATTGCTTTAGAATCCAAATTTGCATTGTTCCTTTGAGATGTAGTCCATTCCGTGAAAGGAGTTGTTGGCTTCTCATATTTTGTTTCCACGACGTTCCAAAGTTCGTAGCCAATTGATTGAAGGTAAATCTTCATTCGGCACTTCCAATAGTTGTAGTTCAAACCATCGAACAACGGAGGACGATTTGTAGAGTGACCTTCCTTGAATTGTGATGTATTTGATGATGCCATCTTTCACCTTGCTCTGATACCAAATGTAGGATCTGAAATAGATACACTAGAACACTAGAGGGGGGTGAATAGTGTTCTTTTAAAATTATTGCAAAGTAGATAATAAATTGCAAAGAAAAATGGTAATCTCAGAAATTTGCAAACACAAACACAAGGATTTTATACTGGTTCCACCAAACCGGTGTACATCCAGTCCCCAAGCAAATCCCACTTGAGAGTTTCCACTATGATTTTGAATAAACTTACAAAATCAAACTCAAACCTGGCCAATTTGCAAGTCCCTGCAAATTGCAATACCAATTGACAAACTCCTTGCTAATTTGAACACCAATCTCTAAGCCAAGAGATTAACCCTCTCACAACCGAGAGAAAACTTTGTTGAAGTAATAACACAATGATCCTATAAGCCTTGAATGTATAATGAAGTGCAGCAGTGGCTTAGGATTCTTTTAATCTCTGTAAAATTGCCTAATTGATTTGTATTTGATGAAAGTATATAGGCAATTTCAGAAACTCTTCTTTTTCAGAAAATCAGAATGTTTTTCACTTGGGAAATTACACAAGAATCAAAGCTTATGGGTCTATATATCTATTTTATTTTTCTGAACAAGTAATATATATATAGCCCTTGAAAAGATAACTTTTTAAAGTTTAAAAACGTTTAAAAACGGCTATAAACAGTCAGATATTCAAATATTGAAAAACTGGAAAACTGTCTTTGTAGTCGACTACTGTAGTCATTAGTCGACTACACTGAGTTCAGACAGACTCTGTTTTCGGAAAATTCTCTCAGTAGTCGACTATAATGATCATTAGTCGACTATACTGTAATTTGACAGAAACTTGAAAACTGAGATTTTCTTCAGTAGTCGACTACTGTTAACATTAGTCGACTATACTGTAAAATATCAGAAACTTATATTTCTGTCAAACACATGAGTAGTCGACTATAATCAGAATTAGTCGACTATACTGTAAATTGACAGAAACATGTATTTGAGTTTAATACAAGAGTAGTCGACTACTATTCTAATTAGTCGACTATTAAGAGTAATAATTCAGATATAGAGAGTTTTTATAATTAAGTTTTAACTATTATTCTATTGGTTAACATAGGGGATTTCTATAGTTAACCAACACACTAAGCCTGTGTTAGTGTGTTCTAAAATTGTGTGTGTGCGTGTGTGTGTTCAAGGCTTGTACAAATATTCTAAGTAAAGAAAATGTAAAATACATTAACTCTTTTGTTCTTCATTTTCTTCACTTCAAAAATGCCTTGAAGTCAACATGCACTTTTCACATATTCTGCTATTGAAATCTGCATATAAGAGTTAGTGCATACACATTGTATAAATTGTTATCATCAAAACACTATCACGGAGATATGATATTCAACATTGTTAACTATCGGAGGTTAGCCAGGAACAAATTCCGATGATGAACATTTAACCATTGCGGAGTCTTAATCATTAAGTTCTTTCGTTGAACATGAGAGCTTCGCCCACATGACAGAAAATTCTAAAGATCTCTCAAAGAGGGTTACTGGGCAGGAGGCTATGCTCCAAGCATAGCAAGAAACCATCAATCAACTTCGGGATATGATGGCTCAGATCATTACAAATAGAGCTAATTTCTAGAAATCTGAGTCACAACCTTAACAAGAATCCTCCCGGAAAGGAGGATCGTCCATATCGAAGGCGAAACAAAAAGTGAACGAGACCTCTGATCAAGAAGCTCATCACATAGTCTCTTCATCTGAAGAAGAGAAAGAAGCCGAGAATGAGCAGAATCCTCAATCTGCCAAAATGAAAGAATTGGAAGCCCGCCTCAATGCCATTACTAAAAGAAGCGAGCTCCAAGTCGAGGGAGTTACTAGGTCCTATCCTGCTGAATTGGATGTAGCCCCTTATTTTCCTAAGTTCGAAGTCCTGACGCTATAAACTTTTGACGGCACGGGATCACCGAATCAACATATCTATCATTTCAAGTCACAAACCAGGAATATGATATTAAACGACGCTATAGTGGCTCGATTGTTCATTAACACCCTCAAGGGAGTTACATTTGAATGGTTTAGGAAACTACCTACCGGATGTATTCAAAAGTGGGCGGATCTAGAGAGACTCTTCCTATCTAAATTCTTTAAAGACGATACAGAAGTCTCCATCCATACCCTTCTCGCCACTAAGAAGAAGAAGGGGGAGCCCGTCAAAGCCTTCGTCAAGAGGTTCGGAAACATGTCTATGATGTCCGACAGGTATGACACAGTCTACCTTAGTGGAGACCTATCGACATAACTTGCAAACCGACTTTCTAACAAAAATAAGGGTTGCAGAATGCCGTTCCTAGAGACAACTAATTTCTCAAGGCGAACAGCTCAAAAGATTATTGCCAGGATCAAAGCTGAAGAACAAAGTAGGCATGATCAATCTGAACAATTGGACCAAGTCTAATTTTCTCAGTTTGAAGGGGAGGATACTACGGCCACTGAAACTAATCCTCTTCAATAGGATGGCGGGTCCACCAAAGCTATCACGTTGATAGTTACCTCTGATAGCCAAACTCTTTAGATATGAGCCCACTAGGCAATGTGCCCTGTCTTACCTCTTTTCCCCCTGCACTTTTTCAAGACTGGGGGTTGGTTTATTTGTAGTCCACTAAATTCCGAGTAATAAATTTTTTGACTTTTCATGTTCAACAAAACACCTCTGTCAACTACAAAATTCCTCCCCTGCTAAGTCTTAATCAAGACTGGGGCTTGGTTACCTGGAATCCACTAACGAATCTTCCTGTCAAACCTCTTCAATAGGATGATAGGTCTACAAACATCGTCAAGTTAACATTACACTTCTGACGATTTACATCCCCACGGAGTATGAATTCAACTTGTATCACTCCTAATTTGTCACGTTAACAATACACCTCTGACAATTAACTTATCAATCGTTGTTAACAGAATGATAGGTCCACAAACCTATCAAGTTAACATCACACTTCACACAATCCACTTATCAATCCTCTTCAATAGGATGATAAGTCCTCAAAGTGCTCCAATCGTAACAAAATTCTATCACGTTAATATTACACCTCTGATAATTCACTTATCAATCCTCTTCAATAGGATGATAAGTCTTTAAAGTTGCTCTGATTGTAATAAATTCTGTCACGTTAATATCATACATCTGACAATCAATTCTTTCATCATGTTAATATTACACCTCTGATGATATCATGTTAACAAAACACCTCTGACAATTAACTTATTGACTCTCTTCAATAAAACGATAGGTCTACAAACCCGTCACATTAATATCACACCTCTAGCGACCAATTCCACTTATCGACTCTCCTCAATAGAGCGATAGGTCTACAAATATTATCATGTTAACAAAACACATCTGACAATCAACTTATCGACTCTCTTCAATAGAGCGATAGATCTACAAACCCATCAAGTTAACATCACTCCTCCAATGACCAAATCAACTTATCGACTCTCTTCAATAGAGCGATAGACCCATAAAATACTGTTAGGTTTACATCACACCTCTAATAGTTAAACCCCCCAATGAATTTGTTAATCCTTTTTTTTAACAAGAATAGCAAGTTTTTATTATAAAATCCCCAGCGGATTAAAGATTTTTTAGAATTATCCTAGTGATAACCAAGAAATTTTTTGAATTTCACTCTAAGGGGGTGTTTGGTTCAATTTCTAGAAATTATAGGAAATCTTTTCCACCTAAAATATAATTTCCTTGTATTTCTTAAAAAAATTATAGGAAAAGTTTTAAGAAATCAAAAAGTACCAATTTTCTTGTTTTTTGTACTTTGCTTGTTTGGTTCAAAACAAGAAAATAGCTCATAACTTTATAGAAAATAATAAGATTTGATAGGTTTTTAATTAAATATGGTATGTGTCAGATTTCTGGTGATTTCCTCTCATTTTGAGAGAAAATTGCTTTTTGTAAAATTTGGTAGGTTTCGATATTTTATAGAAAATATTTCTGTAAAATTTTTATTGAACCAAACACAATTTACAGAAATCTCTGGAAAACTTTTAATTACAAATTTGCCATTGTTAGATATTTTGAGAAAAGTTTTCTCAAAAAGTATGCAACCAAACACCCCCTAAGTGAAAATTCATGCCAAGTTAATACTACACCTTTGGCACTTCCAACTTTCTTTCAGTATTTCAAGTGAAAACATAACACAAAAAGAAACAAGAACAAAAGTCGACGTATTCAACATCGTAGCATAAAAAACCCATGTCTTTCACGCATGGGGAACTTTATCTCGACTCCTAAGCAGAGATAAGTCTGCACCTAACACGCGTTGCTGGTTAATATTTCATCATGAAAAGACACCAGGATTCATGCCTGGGGGAATTTATCTTGACCCCTAAACAGAGATAAGCCTGTATCTAACACATGCTATTGGGTGGTTCGTTCCCGTAAAATTGACCAAGTCTACGTATTCAATATCGTATCACCAAAATCCATGCCTTTTATGCATGAGAGACTTTATCTTGATCCCTAATTAGAGATAAGTCTGTATCTAACACATGCTGTCGGGTGGCCTATTCCCGTAATAATGGCAAAGTGTACATATTCAACATCGTAGCATCAAAAATCCATGCCTTACACGCATGTGAGACTTTATCTCGATCCCTAATTAGAGATAAGTCTACGCCTAACACACATTGCTGGTTAGTTTTTTATCACAAAAAAGATACCAGAGTCTATGTCTGGAGACTTTATCTTGATCTCTAACTAAAGATAAGTCTATGCCTAATACGCATTGCCGGTTAGTTTTTTCCGTAAAAATGACAAAGTCTATGTATTCAAAATCATAGCATCAAGTCTAAGAGGGTTCATTCTCTTAGCACAACGTTACATATGAAACAGATTCAAATAATTCACATGCTAGCCCGACTCAAACGGTAGTCGGTAAAGGCTTATCAAACCCGTTGATGGCTGAGAGTTTGCCAAAAATCCTATGAATGTTTGCGAGCTCATCAGCTGAGTGGATATGAGCCGTGACATGACATTTGAGAGCTTCTGCTCATGAGTGGCTTGTACCGTCGCTACAGTTTCTCTTCGAAGCTCATTCTTACACAGGTCCTACGTGACAAATCTCTTCAACCAAGATGCCTTTGAAGCGGCTGTAGAGAACAACTCCTTTGTGACGAGGAATCAACAGCTCTAAGATCAGAGTTGAGATCCAAAGTATTCCAAAAATTCATCCCAGTCAATCACGAACTTCCAGAAACTTTAGGAGGGGGGGTTCTGTAGGTTGTCTAAAAATCACTACAGATAGTTCGTCCCCATCAAACACCGATGATGGAAGTTACAATCTGACGACTTTCAGAAGGCTATAATTAGAAAACTTTCATATAGATCGATGAAGGTTACAATCTGATGACCTTCACAACAATCGGTGAAAGCTCTATTCAACAACCTTCATAATTAACATCAGGAGTCACAATCTGACAACTCTCATATTTTCAAGGAGCTAAGATGAAGGTTACAAGGTGGCGATCTTTGTAATGCTCTAGCAAAAGAGAATACAAATTGACGGTCTCTTCAAATCAAAATACAGATAGCTCTCAAACTGTAAGGAATTTGGCAAAATAGAGAGCAAACCGAACCCTATGAGGTTAGTTTGGTTGGCTCCGTCTCATTAAGATAGCCGATTTTTATATATAACTCGTCTAATTCTGACTTACGGTTTGAAAGTTATGACTTGTTCTTTGCAACAAATTATGTTCTGAAGTCCGTCTGCAAGACTAGACTTCGCCGGAACATTAGCCTGAAGCTCGCCAAGCCCGCCTGAGGCTCGTCTCTACATCCCAGAGTCAAAATGTAGAGTTCATGGAGTCAAAATGCAGAGTTTATGCAGAGACCAACTCTGCGTTCCAGGTCCAAAACGCGAAGTTCATATAGAGCCCAACTCTGCGTCCCAGGTCCAAAACACGGAGTTCATGCAGAGCCTAACTCTGTGTCCCAGGTCCAAAACACGGAGTTCATCCAGAGCCCAACTCTATGTTCCAGGTCCAAAGTGCGGAGTTCATGCAGAGACCAACTCTGCATCCCAGGTCCAAAATGTAGAGTTCATGCAGAGCCCAACTCTGCGTCTCAGGTCCAAAATGCGAAGTTCATGTAGAGCCTTACTCTACATTTCAGAGTTCACAACGTTGTGCGAACACGTCGTTTTCGGCCTTAAACATGCCCAACTCTGCGTTTCAGTTCTAAAATGCAGAGTTTGGGCCCAGAACACCATTTCAGCGTTTGACTTGGTCGAACGGTTCCAGAAACCGTTTCCCCCCCACGATTGGAGGGATTTCTGCCCCACTTAGGAGCAGATTAAGGAGGCAGTTACAACCCTTAATCCCCTATAAAATCTCAACAAACTCAACTGAGTTAAGGAGAGGAGATCTTTTTGATTTGGAGATCATCTTTCGGATCTGACTTTTGGGAGATCGGCTCGGCTTCTTCAGATCTTCTTGAAGTTTTGGAGATCAGCAACTTGAAGGAATTCTTGGATCATCTTGAAAGGCTTTTATTGAAGCCTTTGAGATTACTCGGGTTGCCTTGTGAACTCTTTCTAAGATTTCTTCTCAACTCGACTAGAGTTCAAAACTTCCTCTCCAAGTTCTTCTAAACTCATTCAGAGTTCTTTATCTCAATTAGAGTTCAAAACTTGCTCTGCAAGTTCTTCTAAAACTCGCTCTGAGTTATTAACTCGTTAAGAGTCAATTTCAAACTTTCCATATAAGTTATCCTCGATATCAATCAAGAGGAATCAACCATATTCCAGTGAAACAAGACGTTCGGATCGTCAATTAAGAGCAAGCTCTACACGAGCATTCGAGGGAGACACTCTATGACCACCGTGAAGGACCTAGACTTAAACAAAGGGGAGGATCTCCGTCGATCTTTTTCTCTTTTGTAATCGGAAATTCAATTTGTAATCAGTTAGAGATTGAGAGAGTTGTAAATATTCTTTTCCTAAGCAGTTAGAAAGAATAAATCAAATTCAATTCTTTCACTTTCTTATTACGAATTTTCCAACAAACAGTAACCACCTACGATTAAATTAATAACAACTCTTTTGGCTGTGTGGTAATTGAAGATCTTCAAATTCCGGACCACATACAGGACAAGCACACTTGCCCTTTGCAGGCCAACCAGACATATTAGCATAAGCTGGAAAATCATTAATCGTCCACAATAGAATATCACGTAATCTAAATGACTCATGGGCATCATATGCTAAAATACCCTCAGGCCATAATTATTTCAACTCATCAATTAGAGTCTCTAAGTAGACATTAATATCATTACCCGATGCGTGCTTACCGGGTATCAGTAATGAAAGTATCATAAATGGCTGTTTTATACAAAATAATAAAGGTAAATTATATGACATTAATGCAACTGGCCACATAGACTAGCTAAAGCACATTACCACAAATGGATTGAATCCGTCGCTAGATAGACCCGGTCTTACATTTCTGCAATCTTCAGCAAAATGAGGATAAATTTTATCAACATGCTTCCAAGCTAAAGCATCAGCATGATGTCGTAGTTTACCATCATCTACTCGATCTTCCTTATACCACCTCATGTTCTTTGTCGTGTCCTTATTCATGTACAATCGTCGCAATCTAGGAGCCAATGGAAAATGTCGAAGCACCTTCGCTGGAATTTTCTTCTGTGTTACCTTTGTCTCTGTTGTAATCCTTATTGAAGAGTTTGTGCGTTGCTTCTCGCTAGAAACTCCACATGTCGGACACTCTTGAAGGTATTTATTGGCTTTGTTGTACAAAATACAATCATTCAGACATGCATCTATCTTATTATAATCAAGACCCAGAGCGGAGACAATCTTCTTAGCTTGATAAGTTATTTGAGGTATGCTAATCTCTCCTCAATGAATTACCGTCCGAAGCAAATCAAGAAGCATTTCAAAATAATTATCTGACATTCCGCTAAGTGTCTTAATATGTAGGAGTTTCAGCATAAATAAAAATCTTGAGTACTCGGTACATCCATCATATAAGTCCTTTTCACTATCTTCTAGTAGCTCCATTATTCACTTTATTTCTGCAAAGGAATGTATATCATTAATATTTTTGGCACTTTCGACATCTCCTACCTCTTCAGCTTCAACTTTGGTATCATTTTTACTTTTATCTCCGATATCATCATCGACATTATCATCAACATCATATTCTATTGGCCGAGAAAAAATATCATTCAATATTGTTTTTGTGTTATCTATCCCTAAGCCACTGGACGTATCAACACGTACATTTGGATCATCATCTTCAGTATAACATTCCCCATGATATGACCAATATTTATATTTTTCATCAAAACCTGATTTCATTAGGTGGATCCGTATATCATTTCTATTCAGCAGCTTTATATTCCTACACCTACAATAAGGACAATACATAATACCGCTTCTTAAATATCTCGGATTTATTTTAACATAACACATGAAGGCGTAACATCCCTCCTTGTATCGCGTGTCATGAAATCTATGAAGCCGTGTGATATCTACCCATGATTTGTTAGGAATTATCCTCATCTATAAATTATATATAATTATTAACTACGATTAATCTCATAACTACTAGTACATTCATGACTCTTCGTGACAATATACATACAACACACATCAATCATATGTTCATATATTATTTAACAATATGAATATTTTTCTACATAAAATATATCTAAAACATACATAAAAACTAATTACACCAATCTAGCGGTTGTCATAGGAAGGCTTCTATCCATTAAGAATATAGTAGGCTTACATCTAACTTTGTATACTTTGTATGTTTTTATTTCTTAAAAATTTTGGTAGCACCTACCCGCTGTTCTCCTTGTATGTTGTGCGCATGCTATTATGCGTATCAGCAATAGCCTGAAATACAGAATAACATATGCTTATTGTACACAAAGAACAACGAATACGTGCTGCCTAAACTTTTAAGAATGAAAATATACAAAGTACATAAAGTTGGATGTATGCACTACTATATTCCTAACCCGTCCGAAAAGGACAGATCCAATAATTACGGATTTTAGTACCAATTCTTTATTCGTATAGTATAAAATAAATGATTATTTCCGGGAGAAAACTTTGTCCCCTATCCAAATATGAGTCTTCTATCTTATATTATAAGTCAAAAAATTAGATGTAATTATTGGATGGAAGTCTAAATATAACGTTATTTTTTATTCACCTAAATTAGATTATAAAAAATTATTAAAAATTATAATGTATTATATATCACTCTATTTTTTAAAATTTCTTTATTTCACATATTTTTACATCACAAACTTAATTAATCACACATACTTATAGTTTTTACATCATAATTAGGAGTGATGGACTATCATGAATCAAATATTTTTTACATCATAATTTATGGATTTTAAACTAAATTCAGCAATAAACAATATAAAAATTAGAAATTTCTAACTTTTCATGAAAAGCGTACCTTTCAAAGAGACGAGAGGCAGTGGTCGCGATCGGGCTGAGAAATTAGCTGCGGGAACAACACCCGAGGGAAGCTAGGGTTTTAATTTTTTATAATTAAGGGGGGGGGGGGGTTGGCGGCCAATGAAGGGAGAGGGAGATGGGATAGAGGGAAGCGAGGGGCAGGGGGGGTTGTAATGGAGAGGGAAGAAGGTAGAGAGGGCAGCAGGATAGGGTTAGGGTTTTTTATTATTATTAAACATAACCTAGATGAAATTTTTATCTAGGTTGCTTTCTAATTTTTAAAAAATAAAAAATTATGTCTGGTTTAACATTCTAGACAGAAAATTTCACCTAGAACGTCTCAAATTAGACTAAATAACCTAAACAGAAATAATTCCGTCTAGGTTGCCTCAAACTAGATGGAATTCAATTCCGTCTAGGTTGCCTCAAACTAGACGGAATTCAATTCCGTCTAGGTTGTTCAATCTAGTTTGCTCTTTTTTTACTAGTGTGAGTGTTACAATTTGAGCTTTGATCTATTGCTATTTGTGTTGGGACAAACCCGGGGCTCAATGGAGTAAGGTCCCAGTGAATAGTAGAGTAGAAGTAATAAAATAAATGCACAGATTTACGTGAAAACCCCCTATATAAATTTGGACAAAAACCACGTGTAAGGATAGAATAATTCACTATGAGGAGTTTTAGGAGTTTACAATCTCTCTCTTTATAAGGAGAAACTCTTCTCTCACTCTTCTATATGTAGAGATTAGAATTGTTGTTGGGATGGTTTTCTCCTGAATAGTTTTGGGTCTACTTATAGCAGTTGAGAAAATACTATTTATAAATTTAGAAAATTTTTTACTGTACCACCCTTTCGGTGCTCGATTTTCACTTTCGGTGCCATTAATTTATGCGCGGTCCGACATTTTTTTAATTGTTAAAAAAATATGGCTGACAATCTCCCACTTGAATATTTAATTGACTATCAATCATATCTTCATACTATTTTTTTCTATCTTGCCATCTTCATGTTTCTTACGTCTCTGATAGACTACAAGAGGATAGACACTATATAAATTTATCGGTGTTGGCTACTTTTGTTAAAAAGTCTGCTAGGTTGTCTTTGGTGTGAATTTTTTACATATCCACTATTCATTCTTCCACTTTCTCATGAACGAAGTGGTACTAAACTCAAATATGTTTTATTTTTGAATGAAAAACTAAATTTCTTGCTAAATGCAAAGTACTCTGACTGTCACAACATAGAGAAATCTTCTTTTGTTCTTGTCCGAGTTCCTCCAATATTATTTTCTACGATATTGCCACTTTAGTAGCTTGTGTAGCTGCTATATATTCTGCTTCTGTTGTTGATGTAGCCACAATTTACTATAGTTTTGAAACCTAGCTTACAGCTCTGCCAGCAAGTACAAACACATAGTCTGTGATGGATTTGCTATTACCACGATCACCTACATAATTAGAATCAACATAACCTTTGACAATAAAATCTGATCCCCCATAACATAATGCAATATTTGAGGTTCTCTTAATATATCTCAGGATCATCTTTACAACATTTCAATGCTCTTTACCAGGATTCACCATGTATCGAGTAATCATTCTCACTGCTGTTGCTATGTCTGGTCTTGTACAAATCATAGCGAACATTAGACTTCCCACTACTGATGCATACGGTACTCAAGACATCTCCATATTCTTTTTTCACTGCTAGAACTAATACTGGAGGATAACTTGAAATTAATAGGAAGTGGGGTAGAAATTAGCTTATAATCTTACATATTGAAGCGCTGCAAGATTTTCTTTAAATAATTCTTCTGAGAAAGTCAAATCTTCCTATTAATTCTATCTTGGTAAATTTGCATCCCTAGAATTTTGTTTGCAGATCCTAAATCATTCATTTCAAATTTCCAAGCCAACTGTGCCTTTAATTCTTTGATACGATATTTGTTAGGGACCTAAAACTAACATATCATCAATATACAACAATAAAATAACAAAGTTATTTTCACCAAACCTCTTGAAATATACACAAGGGTTTGAATTAAGTCTGATGTATCTAAGGCTCATGATGAATGAATCAAATCTCTTGTACCGACACCTCGGCACCTGCTTTAGTCCGTACAGAGATTTGTTCAACCTGCAAACTAAGTTCTATTTTCCTTTTTTTTTAAATCTTCTGGTTAGAGCATGTAAATTTCTTCTTCAAGATCACCATGAAGAAATGTTATTTTCACACCTAGCTGTTCTAGATGTAAGTCAAATATAACGCTCATAGCCAGGACTATTCGGACTGTTGTAAGTCGAACAACATGGGAAAATATTTCATTAAAGTTAATATATTCTTTTTGAGCATATACTTTTACCTCCAATCTAGCTCGATATCGCTCCACTTGATCATTGCCATTTCGCTTGATCTTATAGACTCATTTTTTCCCAATAGTCTTTCTTTCTTGTAGTAATGACACAAGTACCCAAGTCTTATTTTTATGGAGAGCTTTAATTTCTTCCTGCATTGCTGTCATCTACAAAGATGCATCTGTGCTATTTATAGCTTCATAAAAAGTTGATGGCTCTCTATCCTCTGTTAGAAGACAGTATGCAACACTATTCTTCGTAATATTCTCTGAGTGCTAAGTCGGTGGTCTTCTTTCACGCGTTAACCTTCAAACTTTTGGAGCTTTAGACTTGACTGGTTCTTGTACATCATATTTCAATGTTGCTTCATAAAAAATTGGATCATTTTCTGCATGAACTGCTACAGTCTCTGAGTCCTTCCTTAAACTGCTTTCTTTTTCTTCACTTTATAGTTAGTTCTCTATAAAGACAACATCTCTACTGACAATAACCTTGTGGGCAGTGGGATCCCATGGTTGGGCCCTTTTGTTTTGATGATGATTTACAAACAATTTACATCTAATGTTGTTTGTCTAGTATTTATATTTTATATCTATTCTAGGCAAACAATACCTTGGAGGATGGATGGAATCGAGCCTCAACAATCATATCTAATGGAGGTTGGTGGAATAGTAGAGTAAAGCAATGCAATTCAAGTTGAAGATCCAAGTTCAAACTTCATCCGCAAAGTGTACCAAGAAGAGCTTCATTGAAGATCACAAGGTTGGGTATATATATTGGTTTTATTATTTTCAAGTTTAAATATGAAACAAATACTTATTTATTTACATACATACATGTTTTATATCTATCATGTTTGGTTTTGATAAACAATGTTTTTTGCCACATATACATGAAAATACAACAACACGTATATATATATATATATATATATATATATATATATATATATATATA